>JAVQJG010030027.1:0-19592 GCA_036024015.1 Craterocephalus amniculus
TTGGGTAGTGACTGAAAGAATGAGGTCGCGGGTACAAGCGGCCAAAATTAGTTTCCTCCGCAGGCTGGCCGGGCTCTACCTTAAAGTTAGTGTGAGGAGCTCGGTCATCCTGGAGAGGCTCGAGGTAGAGCTGCTGCTCCTTCACATCGAGAGGAGCCAGATGAGGTGGCTCAGGCACCTGGTCAGGAGGCCCCCGGACGCCTCCCTAGGGAGGTATTCTCGGTACGTCCCACCGGGTGGAGGCCACAAATGCTCAACAAATGGTACGCCTTTTGACAGAAGTGGAGATGGTCATTGACAAATATTTTTTTAAAAGAATCAGGACTGAAACATTTCTTCTCTCAAATCAGATTTTTAACAGTCTTAACATGCAGAATGAAAAGAGAGAACAAGTGTTTTAGCCCATGGCTGTTCTCATACCTTAAATGTCTTGACACAGTTATAGTCCATATGTAAGGTCATACCAATTACCGTCAGTTTCCTACAGCTCCACATGTCCAGGATTTCCGTCTAAGGTTTTCGCAAAAAAAAAAAAAAAAAGTGCCCAACTCTGAGAACTGTGTTTTCTCTGTTCTACGGTCCTGTGACTTTTAAGTCAATAGCTTTGGAAAACCTACATGTCAAAGCAAAAAACAGACAATGGGCTCCAAGACCATTCATTAGTTTTGACATTAAGAATGAAACAAAGTTGTCATCTTCTATTACGATGTAAAAGTCTAAGCCTTGGTAAAGTGGTTAAAGTTTGTGAAATTTAATCAATTAGAAACAAAAGAGTGGTTTCCAAAGGGTAATACTGCGATGCCTTTACACAGTACTCATGTGCAATAACAAATCCCATTTTAATGTACATTTGATTTAATGTAATTGAACTTCCTTCATGTCTTTTTAAGGATTTTTGGTTATATCTGGCGTTTTATTTATCTAAGGTTATTTGCTGCAGTATAAACTGACAGCTTTTAGGCATTTGGTGATTCACCTTCATGCTGAAGCTGCATATTGTAACTGCATATGAAAGAGGCTGATTCTGTGGAGGAATCTGACACCCAAACCTGTATTACTTGCCCTCTAGCCTCAGGCATTGTCATGGTACTTCTGAAGATACATGGCTGTTAGCGGCTCACATGCATGTGCGAATGCACGCACAAAATATGATCTATGTATCTTTGATCTCTGTGCTGGCTGCATACATTACCAGGGTGGAATCATGGTAAAAAGCACCTTGGAGGCGGAGAGAGACGGAAAATTATGAATTCTTTGGGGGTTCTCTGGAGACTGGGAGAGCTTTTTTTATACATGAGGCAGTTTGGGGTGGGGTGGGGGGGTTGGATTCATCTTTATCGCTTTTATGAGAGAAGAATATTTTGTTAAGGTGAAAAAATGTCAACATATAGATAAAGAAATTAACTTTTATCAATGCATTTGGAGTGAAAATGTATGTAAATTAGCTTTTTTCCATAAAAAGAAGCTTATTTTCCAGTCTTCAGTCTGAGTTCATACAACAGAATAGAAAACACAAAGAAAACACAAGCATTAAAATCGTGTCACTTTATTACCCAAAGGAACACAGAGGGGGTTCGCATGTAGACAAACACAAATTCAGGCAAACAATCACTCAGCTGCTTCAGCTGGAGATAATGCTCCCCTGCTTATCTTTAGTGCTGAAATCAGAATCAATCCAGTAAGTGAAGGAACCAAAACACTCTGGGGACAGACAGAAACTGAGAGCCAAAAAGGAAACACTGAAAACTGTAAAGTATAGATAAAGGTGGTAATAGATTGGTCACATTGACACAGAAGCAGACAAGGAGGAGTAAAATGATGTAAACTAACTTATTTTTTGCAGGTGAGCCACACTGACTCCATGCCTAAACTGCTTCATGGATTTCCCTTTAACTGATGGCAGCCAGACAGCCAACAAAGAATTCTAGTGGGAACAGACAAAGCTGCCTCAGCCAGCTGTTTACTCCCAAACAAAAATACAAGCAGCTTGATAAAGCTGGAAGATTGAATTTAATAATAAAGCATTTTTTAAAAAAGCACCTTTCAAAAAACTCAGCACTTTTAACATGAATATTTTTTATATAAGAAGCAAACAACAGTAAAGAATGAAAATGGTAAACAAATAATTTAACACTTTATCTGTTAAGATTAATTTTAATCCACAGTCTTGTTTACATTTTAATAGCTTGATTGGCTTTAAAAAGTATATTTCTTTTCTCAACATTTTCATTAAAGGGGCCTGGTGCCCTGTTTCTGCCCACGGCCTAAAAGAAATGCAAGAGATCTGAATTGAAATAGGAATCTTATTATATTGTTGTATTTTGTCTTGTGTGCTAATGAACCGTGAAACTGATCTTAGTACAGCCACAACTCATTTTTATGTTAATAGCTCCTATTGAAACTCAGCCCACTCAGACCACTTGATCACATATAACTGTATGGAACTTAAAATGACAGTAGATTTTTTCCAATAAGTGACAAGTGCAAATTGCAAAGTAATTCATTAGCTTAAAGGAAACGGCCAGAAAAAAAAAAAATTGAACATTCTATAGTCCTGCCTTTCAGGCTCTTTCTATTTCTCTGCTGTTCTTTCTTTGTTTCTGTCTCTCTGAATTACAGAGAGCCCACTGGCCTGGCTGCTCCAGTGAGCACACAGTGGTAATAATTCACAGTCAATCTGTGTGCTGGACCTCCACACACACTCATTTGAATACTGCCCACAGCCATTACAACATTTCTCTGTCTCTATCATTATCCGGACCTCTCCCCTGTTCGACTCACTTGACCTCCTAATCCCTCCTCCATGACTGCTTTTACTTTTTTTCCTACCCTGCCTCTCACTTGAGTATTCATTGCATCACTCTGTCATCTTCGAATAACAAATTCATCCAACTTCTTTCATCTCTTGCACCCGACTCCAGCGCTCATTTACCCTGTTTACAGTATCAGCTCAACCCTTGGAACTCTGGGCTGGGATGCCAGGAAACTGTGATTTACGCATCTTTGTTTGTAGCCCCTGGCAATGATGTGAGAGTTCAGACAGAGCGCACAGTAAGGGTGGTGTCAATGTAAATCGGCAGCCATGCCATCAAGATTCTTGGATCTGCATACCGCCTCAATACTTAATGAGCAAGTGTAGGGTGACATGTATAATACATGTGTAATCTAGTATCTTTTGTACGCTTTGCAATCCTTCCAGGACCCAACTGTTTTCGTGCCATCCATCAGTATATGCAGAGCAATACTGCATGCAATCTATCCATCAATGCCTGCATGTATTTTATGTATATGTACTGCACAGGCTAATTGAAACAGAATTGAAATAAATCAAGCCTCTTCAGCATGCATGTGATAGATCTTGGCAATGTGAATCCCTGAAGGGGGTCCTGGTTCTTCGGTTGGTTTGTTAGTTTGCTTGTTAGTCATGGATGGATTTGCATGACTTCTTAAAAGAGGTAGAGCATCTCCTATTTTTGAAGTTATTCACTATTGATTTCACTTGACAATGACATACTGCTTCTATGGTGTGTTGTAAGACCAAAAAACCCCACTCTGAAATAACGCAAACAACTCAGAAAAGAGAGATGAAAGAGCTTGCAGGTCACTAAATATAAATAAATAAATTTGACTATTTTGCATAGAGATTATGAATATGAAATGTAGTTTTGTGTTTCAACAACATAAGCATTGCCAGACTTCCTACATTTATGACTTTAATCCATTGTAATAGCAGATAAACCTCTCAGCAATCAATTGCCGATTGATTTCAGAAGTCAAAATGGTATGAAGGAGCAAACTGCCAATTTAACGGCATGTTAACATCTTAACAGTACAAACTGTCATCAAATCAGCTTAACTCACAAGGAATAAGTGAGTGGGAGTATGGGATTGTTTCATGCCGAGAAATTACACTTATATTGTCATTTAGTTCCATTAATTTCAATTTGCTCACATAGAAATGTTCATTTAAAAATCAGTGTGGTCTAGTAATATATCACTATAGTAAATGTAGGGAACTGTGTGGTAACATCCAGTCCAGTGGTAATAAAGAAATAGGAATTACTCACTAAGATGCATCTAAATCAGGTTTCTCACATCCGTAAATGATTGAATGAGTGCTCTACTTATTTTTAAGCTTTATTTGGCAGATAGACTGACGGGCAAATAAACTGACGGGCAAATAAAAAAAGTTGAAATTAAACGTCATGGCAAGGAGTTCAGCTTCTGATGGGGAGGAACATGCTCTGGTGAGCGGAAGCGTTGTACACAGGACATTTTTATGGTGTTATTAACTTTTGTATTATCTTTGCACAATGCTAGCAATGAAACAATCTTCAATTGGCATTAAACGTGGCTTACTGCAAAGCTGTACAGCATCACGGGTAGTGAGATTTATGAAAACATTATTTTCTATATATTTCTCCATACTTATAATGTTTCTTTCTTTAGCGCAGCACGGCTTTGGCTGTGGAAGAAATTGGAATCTTTCAGAATGATTTAAAGCTCAGTTTGATCATATAAACTCTTTATACAGCTCAAAAAGTCTAAGCGTTAGAAAAAAGAAAAAGAGAAAAAAGAAGCATCTCTTCTTGGAATATGAACATTTGATCTGAGACAAAACACAAGTTTTATACTTTCTTGGCATACAATGTATATTGCCAATAACTTCATACTGTCCTCACTAACCCTAATCCCTCCCCAGCTCATAAATGTGCTGTTTGTGTAAAAAGAATGAGTAATGTGGACCTCAGCTCATCGCAGGTGTCCATCTGCAGAGGTTAAGAAGTGACTGAACAAGAGAAAAAGTGTGTGAGGGAATTGGAGCATGGATGCAAGCTGGGAGCTGTAATCATCCCCAGCTGCTGCAACTATCTATCCCCATTTCTCTTGTATGTCCTTCCAATTCTCTGCTCTTTCTTTCCTAATTTAATCCCTCTTTTCTTCTCTTTCCATCCCAGCGTTATATGCTTTCATACAGCTGCAGGTGAATCTAGATCATATACCCAGGGGTTGTGTTTATCCGAAGCTTCAGGCACATAGAGGGAGAAGAATCTCCTCACGGCGGGTTCACCGGATTTTCTCATGAATTCACTGCAGTGCACAGAGGGTGTCGACCTACACAAAAGAAAATATCACCACGAGTGGAAGATAGTTTATCTAGGACTGGAAATGGGGGAGTTCATACAAAGGAAAAGAAATCACAAGATTTTTGAGTGAATGTTATTTTCTTATTGGTATTCAAACCCGCTTGAATGAGAGGCGGTATAATCAGGCACAGATCAGTCCATAGGGTTCTTCACGAAACTCGCTTTTTCAATTTTGTTTTCCAAGATATGATAAATAGGAGAAGTTGTGTAATGGACTGTTTTGTTCTTCCCTCTCAAACTCACCCCTGTGGTTAGATAAGCTTCGTCACAAACACCTCCCCCTTCTTTTGTGACTAGAGGGTTGCCAGCCAACTCCAAGAACATCTGCCTGCCCGCATCCCTACCTTTTTGTGGCTCACATACCCATACAGTTAAACATTTCAGTCCTTTAAATTGTTCCATCTCATATGTGTCTCTTTCTGAAAAATGATGAGGTTACACTACTCTGTTATCTGCCTTGACAATACCGAACGGAGAAGTCTGAAACGAGAACTGAAACTTCTCTTGTAACCAGATGACAGGCTGGAGTTTCCCTACTAACTTCCTGGACGCAGGACTGCCAGCAGGACATGGACACACACAGAGACGGTGTCACTGAGTTCTATTTGAAGTCACAACATATCTCCTTATCTCTGCCATATATATGTAGACAGAGTAAATTTCTGACCTGATCTGAAATTCTTTTTGTCTATTCAGTTGCTCCAAACTTGGATAACATGCAATTTAAAAATGTGTGGCACTAAAATATGAGATACAATAGAACCAAAATGAGCTTTGTATTGTGCAACATGACCTTGTTGAATGTGACGAATTTGCATGAATGTTTAAATTCCACTCCTGTGTCTAGACATTTTTGGCAGTTTTGATTAATAAACTTTGATTAATTTTTCCTAATAATTGTCACATAGTATTAATCCTATCATCGGGATAAGTTGGAGGCCTTACAAGTTCCTGTGCATTGCATTTATGTGTTGAGATTATGATGGATTAAAAGATCATATTGGTTGATCATGTCGACTAACTGTAAAATAATAAAAGTTTTATCAGAAACATCCAATTTCCTAAAATGAATGAAGTTTTATGACATCATGAGCACATTTCCTCATTTCCACTAGTTCCTCTTAAACTCATCTTTTAATGTTTTTGTTATTTTATGTTCAGCAATTTGTTCAGTGGTTGCTGTTGTAAAGTCCTTTTAATAATGGTGGGTTGGCTAGTTTTTTGTCCCTTCAGTATTGCTACTATATTTTGTCCTGGTGCCTTAATTCTGAGATGGAGCTACTGTATGCATCTCTAGGACTGAAAAAAAATGTTCCAAAGTCCCTCTTTGAGAATAGCTTATTATTGGTACACCTGTGCCCCAATAACACCTTACAGATTTCCTGATATTTTCTTTTAGACTTTAGTAAACCAATTCTAATAGATGCGGCGAAACAGGCCCAAATGCTCCCACCTCGATTTTCCAAAGATACGGTTATTATGCTTGAATGTGGTGCTTTATTTCCTTCTCTTTCAAGAAAAAAATCACCATTGTCATCATCAATTCACAAAAGAGTTTTCCAGCAACCCTCTCGTTTTTCTGAAGGGGGCTCAGAACAGTGGTTTTCTGAGAGACAAGCTAAAGTTCAAAGCCACTCCGAAGTTTCGCTACAGTTCAGCTGAGCTCTAATTTGTTGATCTGTACAGCATTTTTCTTCTGTCTCGCACAGTGTGCAGGGTTGTCCAAGTAGCATTACAGTGTTACAGACCAGGCGGTTTTCTGGTGATGCTGAAGATAAAAAAAAAACCTACTTTCAAGTGTCAACCCCAGTTCAAAATGACCAGAATATTCCTTCAAGAAAAAGAGAGATGAGGATTTTATCATTTGTGAACTTTGACAAAAGCCAGTTGGTTTAGGGTTACGCTGCACTCTATGACTGCATGCAGGGACTATAACACTGTGGTCATGGAGGAACCTTTGTTGGTCAGTCTCTCCACAAAAATGTGGTTTAGTGTTTTCTTTACTTATACACACTTGTCTGACTGTACATTAGTGGAATTCAAGCATTTTAGAGATGGTTCTGTCACATTTAGTCTGATAAACATCACCAGCTCTTCTTCTAAGGTCCTATAGAAACACTCTTTTCATACCTTCTTTCCTATTTTTCCCAAAATAATAATCCAGATGAATCCAGAGATTTCATATTCTCCAGCACTAAAAGTCCTGATCATACCACATCAGCTATTGGATTGATTTTGGAGTATTTGTAGTTTTAAAACAAGAAAGAGAGAGAAAAGGAGTGAGTGGGTTTGGCACATGTTTCTGTGAATGTACACATGTGCACTTGAGAAGAAAAGAAAAACTGACAGGTACACAGGCAAATATACATAACAATGAAGCTTAGTCATTCAGTGTGGCAAACCGGAGAGATTCCCGAACAGATTTGGCTGTTTTAATAGCCTCTGGGCATCACATCTCCTCTAGATGGGAATCCATTGTCTGGAAGGCTGCTGCTTTCCCATCCAAGCAGCAAATGTAGCTGTCTGCAGTGTATTGCAAATGAAAGATGTCTTATTTTGTTAATTGCAATTTTTCTCTTGTTCTCTGCATGGAATTGTGACCATAACGGAAGTGACAGCTGACTTATATTTACAAGACAAATGTAATGAAGAGTCTTCTAAATAAAGAGTTAGCGTCTTCGGATACTGCACTGAACCTTCATAACAGAATGTCTGAACTTATTTCAGGCAGTAACCAGCCAACCTTTTCCAAACTCTATCCCTCAGTAAAGAATGGGACAGTATAGGATATTCCCATAATAGGAAAGGGGCGTTTCTGAGGAAATGGAATTTAACAAGCTGTCTAGAAGGTGATTGCATTCAGTGTCTGGGGCTTTTGGTCTATCTGCTTGTGGAAACCTGCAAAAATGGGCCTTGCATTAAAGCTGCCATTTTTTTTCCAAAACTTTGCCAAAGGAATTATTGAACACAATTACAGGACGTATTTGGTGAAATTGAATTTATAACAGAGTGAAAGCATGTCTGCATGGAATGTCCACAATAAATGTGTGGGACTTCCACCAAAATACAGAACCTGTCTTACTGTGGGTTACCTGACTGCAGGAATACAGCAGGAAAATAAATAAGCTAAGAAAATATTGGAAAGCTTAAATGCAAATAAAGTCAGACACATGAAAGATGCGATGCCAACCAACCACTTAATGTGTCTTTAATCTACTTTATCAGATGGACACATCAAATTATCTTATCAGCTTGGAGTGTGTGCTTGTGGGACTAAACTGATTTTTTTTCATAGTCTCTGATAAGAAAAAGGCACATCAAATGCTTTTATGCAAATTACAATCCAGATTTTATACCGTATTTATGATATTTCTTATTCAAGGAAGAAAATCTACTCACTTGGTTGCAAGAGTTCAGGTTAAAAAAATCCTGTTTGACATTAGATGACTAATTTGAAATAATTGATATTCAATGGCATCCCCTCACTGATCGTGCTCTAAGTGTAATAAGGTTTGACACTAAGATGAAAAGCCACAGCAACGTATGTAGGATTTTCTTCTTTTTTTCCATCTTTTTATTTTGACCTTCCAAGCAAACCTATTCTCTATTCTGTTTTTACTGTCTTTGATCAATTAGAATCCATTTTATGGATTCTGGTAGGGGCGCGGCACACCTCGGAAAAGAGCAGAACAAAGGGGCCTTTGCCTCCTCCTCTCTGGAGCCCTCTTAAAAGGTTAATGGAATGAGATAGAAGTTGCAAAACATGAGCCACTAAGACAAATGTGTGCAAAGATGGGGAGGTAATTACAACGACAGAAGCATAGCTTTGCTGTCAAAGCCAGCTCTCTGATGAAGTGCTAAATCCTGTCTAAACAAGAAAATGAGAGGAAATAAGATGAGCTTCAGTCTGCGTCTGCAATTAGGAGGATGCTCCATTTAATCATTATCAACCAGCAGTGTGTTTTTATTATCAAATGAGGCTGGACATTTCATGAACTCCACTAATTTCTCAGAATATTCCACATGACATGCATTAAATCAAGTTATCCACATAAAAATGCAGCAAGTGCTTGTTTTACATGGTTGTGGAAACACTGTAGGTACTGCAAGCCTGTAGTTTTTCTTGTTATTCATCTTATAAAGAAATGTTGGTGATAAAAAGCTCCCTGTTGTGTCGCCTCATTGTATGGGAGCAGTGCAAAGCTCTCTCTGTTGATGCCCACTGGAATATTATACTTTGTGCAAGGACAAGTGCCTGTCTCACTAGAGTCATAGACCTTTTTGCAGTTTAAGGCTCCTTCTAGACAGTACAGCGGATGGTAAATACAATATTTCATGATCACTGAATGTATGGGATGTAAAAGATCAAACAAATAACAAGAGGCAAGGAAAATGTGGTGTAGGTTATGGTATAAAGAACAAACACTGGTAACTTTTTCCTCAGATGGAAAACATTGATAGAGAACAAAGACTTTCAAAATTATTCCAAAGTTGCTTGTTGTCACCTCTAGAGGTAATTTGGCCAGCTGATACGCAATATAAAGGCAGTGTTTTTGCTAAGACGGCATTTGAGATGGTTGCTGTCTCTGACTTGATCACTAGATTTAAAAACTTGCCACACAATTTTAAAACAACAACAAACTAATACTTTCTCTCCAGGAAATTCTTTGCATCTGTGCTTACTTATTTTAGTGGCACATGGATTTTCATTATACATGTTCCTGGAGCCTCTTTTGTCCAGCAGAATCCTGAGAAACCTTTGTTCCCAGCCTAGGACATCACGTGATCGGTCCACTGTTGCTGTATTGTACTGTATCACACGCCAGTAAATGTATATCAGAACACTTGCTGTTTTGAATGCATAACAACAAATAAACATCAGACTGACTTTTACTGGCTAGAGAGAGCTCAGAGAGGAGAGAGCTTGCAAAGATAGATGCAGAATGAGCTTTTTTTAATTGCAGAAATCTTCCACAATTCACTGGAGTTGCTTTAGAATTATAGTAGAATTTAATGAGCACTGTGATGTTTACAAAGTAAAAGAAATTATGTATATGGAAACACTGAGTTGTTGTTTGCATGGGAAAATCTAAATCACCCTATGCTTAATACAAAACAAAACTTATGAAATAAGAACATGCAAAAGCCACTTTAAAATGAATTGGACAGAACACACCATTATATTTTCACGGAAGTCACATCTGCTAAATGTTGGATGTTATGTTTCATCAAATCTCAGACCAGAGATCATTGCTTAACCTGTCTTTTTTTCCCTCCAAGACATTTAACCCAGTCAGCCTCAGCACATCGCTCCAGGCTATGTCTTTATGAATTATTTAGCTACAGATGCGCTGCCCAAGAAATTAATATTCAGGCACTTTCTATTATCTTCTGTCGACTCCTTGTCTCACTCCCTGATTTCTTTTATTTTGGGAATGATTAGTATTCCTGCGGCACTGGTTTGGTCAGGGCTTGTGCCCACTGACACAACACACCAAGCATGCTGAGTGAGGCTGCACTGTGCTGCTCTGTTCTTCCCTTACTCCTACACTGCTTTTCTGGCAGGTGCTTTCTTTCTGCCTCCTCCACTTAAAAAACTGTTTTGCCTTTCCTAAACCATTTCCAAGTCCCTTCAAAGCATCATCTGCTTTTTTCATCACTCAGTCTCACAACAGAATGTTTTTGCTTTTTTTAACTTCTGCTTATTTAATATTTGAATCGCATGCTCTTGTTCTTTAAAAGGTTCAAAGCTACAAACAGTTCAGCAGGGAGTAAATTTCACTCGCTGGATTAATTATGCATAAGAAAAAAACAACACTGAAAATGTAACTTTTTATTTTGCAAGCAATAATAGTGTGTTCTTGGAATTTTAAACAGTATGGCTCCCCCTAGTGCCAAACTTGGTTAAAGTCTGGAAGCAGGCATCGAGCCATTGGGGTTTATATTCCAGAGAAATTTCCCTTACGAAGTGTCAGTTCTAATCAAGCAATGCAGGGGGGATTTTTTATTTTAATCATTAGCAACACTCACCAGTTTATTTCGGTCAAATGTGCTCAAATACAATAATTTGTCTCAACTAATGTTAGATCATTTTGCCGTCATGCTTATAATCTAGGATTAGGATGGTGTTTGGTGTTTTTCAATTTGACGTCACACTCTTCACACACTCCATCACTGTCTCCTCTTAACACATCCCAGCTTCACACATGCTTACTCAACCTTCACACAGATTAATCAATCATTCAAGCTTGAAGCTGTAAACAGAATAGCACTGCAGTTTAAGGGCAACATCTCTCCTACAGATCAGCGCAGTCACTCGGAGGAACATCTTGAGGGTTTTTCACTCCCCAAAAATTTCAAGGCAGGACATCAAAAGGGAAAAAAATTTCATTATAAATATAGTGCTGCTCATTTGTTCAGAAAGATCCCAAGCTTTGTTTAAAAGGAAATAACTTGACCCCAGAATTAAGTCTTCATGCATCTAAAAGTAATAGTCAAGGTTTTAAAGTCAAATCTACAAAATTCTGCTGTAAGCGGCATGAGAAGCAGAAGTCTGCTCTCAGTTCTACAAACTGCAGTAACCTGATTTTTTTAAGGTCTGAACTGGAAAAAAAGGCTGCACCTGTGAGATTTTCCACTTGTGTAATAAAGGACTATTTTTGTCTGGTTAGCAAGAACACACAGTACCTGTCCTGAGATAAAAGCCAGTCAGGACAACTAAATTGACATAGTGCCTACCTATTCTTGGGGAAAAATGGCATCACCATTTAGATATTGTGTAAAACATTCATTAAAAATAGAAAATAAGCACATCAAGAACCATATTTACACACTATAAGAGGGAGTGGATAGAAGAAAAAACACAAACTATAGAAAATGAAATGAAATTCAGTAGGATTGAATAGCACTGCACTTATCATTTAACTTAGTTGCCTGACAGAGCATTTGCTTTTTCTATGACAGTGTCATTTTAAATTAATGGCCCATGGTCACTATTGCCTGCCCTGTAAGCTTTAACAAAAAAACTAAGTTTTAACTCTCATTTTAAAAAGGAAGATATGCTTTCCACCTCTCAAAACACAACCTGTGCGCTGATCCCACAAGAGAGGGGGAACTGAAAACTGGAAGCTTGCCTCCTACTCCCTTTACAACTGCAAGTAAGCCTACAGCCTAACAATAAAGTTCTCTGTGGGATGATATGAAAATTTGAGCTCTTTGGAAAATGAAAGACTGATTAACGTTTGAAAGTTTTACTTTGGATTTGATTCTGGGTTCCAAATGTAGCCAATGAAAAAAAGAGAAAACTTGAGAAAAATGATCCCTTTATTCTCACAGGAACTCTTGGCTCTAATAGTCAAGCTGTCTAACAACCTGGATTTTTGCTTTTTAAATGACTGCTTTCAGCTCATGCCATGCTATTGTGGATAACTTATTGTGGATACATGGAGTTATCTGCTATTCTCAACATGTACTGAAGGAAACACAGTGATTTCTGCAGTGTTTTGTTTTTACCTCATGCAACCTTCTGCATGTTTCAGACTGCTGTTCCAGCTCCTCCCTTGAATCTCCAGCTGAGAAACATAGTATCTCCAGGCAGACAGTCTTAGGCCATGATGTGCTTGTGTGAACAGCTACTGCAGAAAAGACCCGACCAAATTGTGCAGACTTTCCCCTATCACCTCAGCGTTCCTCTGTGAAAACCGATTGTGACTCTTGTCAAACTGAACGTAATACCTGAACGAAGAAATAAAAAAACATAAATGTCAAATCCAACATATAAGTTACCTGATGCTCAACTAGTACAAATAGAAAGTTGGAATCTATTAAATGCTGTTGTTACCATGGCAACCCAATTCACCTTGGCTGAGCAAACATTTTAGCTGAGGATGATGTTTCCATAAAAAAGATCTCTAGTGTTTTTTGCATTGTAAAACTAATAAGAGAAATAAAATAAAATTGTAATAGCCTCTTAAAACACTAACAGAGCCTATCTCTGCTGAAAAATATCAGTATATTTCATTTGAATTTAAATAGAAAAAGAAAATCTTTTTAGATTAAATGTTTAAATGGAAAGATTAAAGGTTTAAAATTTTCTTTGGGCAGTTCTGTGCTGGGCTTCAGGACTAAAATGACATCATCATCTGGACCTGCAAACTTGCTCCAGTTCAGTCCTCTATTTAGGTCACTAGTGATCTAGGTCTTATTTTGGGAGAAGCACCTCATGGTGAGGATTTTTCCACACAGCCGTTTGTGTAGTGTACACAATCAGTTATGTCTCATTCCCATGTGGCCAAAAGAGTCTGGTAGTATATCTTTGTTGTGGATTCTTTTGTCTTTCTTTTTGTTATCTTAGAGTTTGGACTTTAGTTGTATAACACTCTGGTCACAACTTGTTTTCAACAGTGCTGATAAAAAAACTGACTTGATTTCAGGTTGAGTTGTAAGGTGGCATTTTGGTTCACACCATCTCTACAGTAAGAAGGGTTGAATCCCACACTTTTATGTAAAGTTTGCTAGCTCTGACACAATGCAAGTTAGGTTCCTTGGTGAACCTGGACTGCCTGTAGTGGGAAATGTGCTTTGGTGTTTGCCTCGTTTATCTCTGTCATAGACTAATGGCCTGTCCAAGATGTGCTGTTGAGCTGACAATAGGTGGGATATACTACAACTCCCTGAGGACCCTGAACAGGATGAAGTAGAGGAGTGATAAACTGCTTGGAAGTTGTGAGTTTTGCAGAGAGGGGGACATGGTTGAAATCTTCAGAAACTGGGATGAATATATTGAGACGTTATGTTCATAACCTGTCAACAATTGGGCTAATTACACCTGTAGGCTACAGTAAGGTGAAATAAATACACCTAGCAATATAACACAATCGAACTCGGTGGATAATATGAACTGAAACACATAGAAAACAGTTCAATGTACAGATCCAAGCTTTTACAGTGACATGTCAGGGATTACATGACATGATTTTAACAAACTACCCTTTGCCATTCTTTTTTTGATATCTCAGTCTCCATGTCAGGGGGTGACAAGGGTTGGAGTGTGGTTCATCCTCCTGCAGCCATGTCTCAGTGAAAAGATTTAAACTACCTCCAATTTTCTGTCTATGTTGTTTTTCTCCAAGACCCACGGCATGTTCTAATTAATTTGCCTAGGAATTAGGGTCTTATTGCCATAGTTAGTTGGATTTTTAGAAAGCTCATTCAGCTGCTTCTGCTTTAGAGAATGGTTTCTCTGGCATAGTTAGTCATCATTACAGCAGATGAGGAAAGAGTCCAAAGTACAGGAGCTCAGATAACAAGCATGGAAAAAAGGGTGAAAGTTCAGCAAAAACATGTCAACTGGTACAAATGATCTAATAATGACAGACACTGTATATCCTTATGGCTCACACACGATCAGCATTGGGTAGACTACATGGTAAATATAATATAACCTAATTCTATTCCCAAAGCCTATTATTATAGTTATTATTACTACTACTATTATTATTACTACTACTATGACAGTTTATCCAAATATGGAAATACTGTTTGTGGACGTCATGTAGTAGGAAACCGTCCTGGCTTTAGCGCTCATAAATACATTTATGTAACGAGGGCGTTAATACACTGTAGGGAAAATGTAGGGGGGGTATGGCACACTTGTCATGAACAAAATATCAATCAAGTTTCAACTTTCTACGACAGAACACGACAACAGATTTAATCAAAGTAAACGTGACGACACGGTCTTGTGTCTTGAATGCGTCACGCGCGAACACATGCGACTACTCCAGGATTGGCCAGAGATGCCGGGAAACCTCCTCGTGACATGTCTGCCGGTATAAATACAGTGAGCCGCTATGCTGATACGCAGCACTGGTGTATGAGAGGAAGATGTATCGTCTCGGCCAACAGTCTAGCTCCAAGATCGCTTTCGATTTCTTTTTGTCCACTGTGCCACGGGAACATTTTCACTTTACTAGACAATACAATAAAAGTTGGTCGTGTATTGGCTGATTTTTGATCAAATTTTCCTTGAGTCACATCGAAAATGCCAAGGACCAAGAAGAAGAATAGCAGGGGTAAGTGGAAAAGCGGCCTCGATGCTTCGGCCTTGCTTCTCTGATAATTTGACAGACGGTAGTTGTAGTTCTTTTAGTGTTGTTATTCCATTGAGTGGGATTTAACGTGTCTACTATATGGACTACAAACGTTGGCAGCTGGCCTGCTAATACTCGAAGCTAACTAGCCCGAAGTTACTCAGGGCCTTGCTGTTACTATGACAAACAAAGGTTGCTGGGGTAATGCCATATGGTAATATTTCTTATTCACCGTCAAATATATGCCGTGCAAAAGCCTTGGATAGGCACATTTTAACAAACTAACATCAGCCACTCCCTCTAAAAATGTACATGCGGGTTTGGTCAACAATATTTACCGGAAAATAAATTTAACAAACCTTTTAAAGCCCATCATTTTGCCTCTGTGGAGTCTATCTTTGGGGAAGAGGAGAAGAAAACAAAAAAGAAAACCACGTATTGAGATGTATATTGTGAAGTCTGCTTGTCTTATATTTGACCTCCAGTTAATGGCTTGCCGAATTCCCGTCTCCTGGCTTTCTTTATTAGAAATGGTGCTTACTTACGCAAGCTTGTCAATGAGTTTGTGTATTTTTAGTTTTTGTAAACTGTCTTCTGTTGCTTATTGTCGTATATGGCAACAGAGGCGGACATTTTGGACTGTAAGAGCGGGATGGTAAAGAGGCGGCTCCCAGTCTTTACAAGTCAGCTGTTATGGGGGATCCACGTCAACGCATACTATAAAAACAATATAGATGCAGATGTAACATATCTTGGTGGGATAAAACACCCACTTATCATCAAATAGTTGCTACTGTGTTTAGTCGTTGATTGGAGTATGTAAGGATAGGCTCATTCAATCGTGGGAACTTCCTGTTCCAGTGAAAAGCTAACAAACATGATTTTAGGTCAAAGCGGTCTCCTGAGTTTGGCCTGGTCCGGTTTGTAGTTTATCCACCATCTGATGTTTATTTTACTGAGAATTCTCCAAAAATGGGCTGGGGACAAAAATAAACAAAATTTTAAATTATGAATCATTGTAAGTCCTATTATCACCTTGTTTTGAGGAAAACAGCATGTTAGTTTAGAGTCCATGCAGTAAGGCATTAACAAGTTTTTATTTTCCTTAGTGTAAACAACAGTCCATTGTTTGAAAATATCCTGTACAATCTGGAGTGGACCTTGTTCTGAATTGCTTCCTTCTTCCTCTTGACAGTTAACAAAACCATGTATTCACTCTGGGAACTTTACAGTCCTTGTTGTAATTGTTGTAGTACATTGTTGGTCTGTTATGTCAGCACGACTTTTATGACCCATGTTACTCCAACCTGTATACTGTTTGCATTGGTAGCTGAGGTGAGTTGACCGTAACAACAATTTTCATGCAAGATAAATGTGTGTGTGGATAAGCTCTGCTGGAAACACAACTGATTAGATAACTATGGTGCTTGCTGTGGTACCTGTGTGACACTTGGGTTGTTTAAGAGACTCTCCGACCTGCCGGCTTGATCACTTTTTCCTGCACTTAAGTCACCCTGTTTTGCTTTTTAGGCCAGCATGGTGCTGTGCAGCCTTTCAGTGATGAGGATGCCTCCATTGAGACCCTCAGTCATTGCAGCAGCTTCAGTGATACCACCAGTGTAGCGGATGAAGGTAGGTTTGTGTGTGCCGGTGTTTTTGAAGTATATTTGCTCACTGTGGGTGTCTCTACCTTCATGCAGCGCTTTAGTTTTGTGAAATAACTTTACTCTAAAGCATATTTAACACGCTCTTCTACCTTAGGTGGAGAAGCCAGTGAGGACACTGCCCAGGAGGATTTTCAGTATAAGCTGAAGGGGTTCATTGACAGCACGGTGGACAAGAGGTTGGTCATGTCTGATGTTTACACATTATCTGAACTGAAGCACAATCTGTAACACTTTGATTTTATAAATGCATACATTTAGAAAATGGACCATTGAGTTCAGTAACAGAGTGCACTGAGTTTATA
Organism: Craterocephalus amniculus; assembly: GCA_036024015.1. Lineage (NCBI taxonomy): Eukaryota > Metazoa > Chordata > Actinopteri > Atheriniformes > Atherinidae > Craterocephalus > Craterocephalus amniculus. The sequence continues at coordinate 17,208 of JAVQJG010030027.1, forward strand.
AATGCAAAAATTGTGTTTTCAGATGGATCGAAAATGTAGCCATAAACAGATTTTCAGCTTTGAGATTTATATCATGACTTTTTAAAAAAAGAATACGTAAAAATTTGACGGCTCATGTCAAGTAAACTAACAGCTTAAATGGTGCACTCATTTGCCCTTGTGATTTCCTAAATATAACTGGGCTTGTTTTGCTGACCAGAGGATCTTGATGCTGAATTCGCTGACGCGGGCAGTTTCTGTCGTATCTTCTGGGCTGTTGTCAGAAGTGGTCACAACAGGCTACTTTACCTTTTTTCTCTTGTACTGAAAGCTTGCACATGAACAAAATTAAGTGTTTCCAGAATATATGGTTATGGTTACACACATTTGCAAACGGGGGAACTTACTGCCTTTCCCATTACTACATACTCCTGGGTTTCTCTATATGTCCGTGCAAACTTGAACTTAGAGAAATGTTAGGACCACAGTTCTTAATTAGTTCATTTGAACTCTTCTCCGGAGGTAACCATGTGTCAAAATGTTTAAATGTGTTGTGCTCTGGTAAAACTGTGGCTGAAAGTGACTTAAACTGCCTTTCACTGCAAGTGAACTTGGCCTGGATATTGGCAGTCTCTTCCCACTGAAGTCAGAAACCATCTGCTTGTGGGTAGTGTGCACTTTTTTTTTTCTTTTTTTTTTCTTGCATTACAGTAAGTAGGAGTTCATGGACTTCATAATGCTAATTTCTGGGTTGGGTGGTTCAAGTAGAGTATCTCTGGAGTTTCTTGAGAATCATTTGAAGCTGGAACCTGCTCCTGTTAAAAATAGATCATCCTTAAACTGCTGAATTTCCTATTGAAGTAGAAATGCACTCATATTGCTGCTTCAACACCAATGCCATATGGGTATTAAATATTTAAGCCCAGAACATTAGCTTAAAAGCTTAGTTTCCTGAGAGTGAAGCTGTTCAATTTTCAGATGCAAACCCAGACATTTTTGTTTTATCAAATAAATATTGTAATTTCTGTACTGTCTATTATTAAATATCTGCCTGTTTCCGTCTCCATAGTGCTAAGACCAGACAAGGGGCTTTGGATGGACTCAAGACAGCAATGGCCACACGGATCCTGAATGAGTTCATCTCGGAGAGAAGGATGACCATCACAGACAGCATTGAGCGTTGCCTCAAGAAAGGTACTTGAAAAAAATGAAGCTTTTGTTTTGGTCTTGTTGACTATATTGCCCGCTACCAACAAACTGGGGTTGTAGATGTCATGTAGTATGCAAAATGATGGTTCTGGTTTCCAAATTTCCCTGAATTTATGTAAAATATTAATGCTTGTCCTGCTTACTGTAAAGGCAAAGGTGAGGAGCAACGAGCGGCAGCTTCTTTAGCCTGCTTGCTATGTATCCAGTTGGGCTCGGGAATTGAGAGCGAGGAGGTCTTTAAGACCCTTAAACCTATCTTCAAAAACATCTTGGCAGATGGATCAGCCAACATACAAGCCAGACAAGCTGTGAGTATGATCTCATGGATCTTCACAATTTTTTTATTTTTTTTTTTACTTTATACATTTAAATTCAAACCATATTTCTTCTGTAATAGGTGGCGACTAGTCTGGGACTCTGTACACTTGTTGCAGAAGATGATGTTTTGGTAGGTTCTTCATCCTTTATGTTGTCTTATTTATGGTTTGACACATCTAGACTGGAGGCTAATCTGGGATGTTGTCATAAGTCTGTCAGATGCATATTTGCACTTAGCATCAACCCTGACAGTGTGCCTGATGTGGTCTTAACACTCATCAAGTCTGCAGGATTGGCAGCTAAACTCAAACATGCCTCAAAAAAGTACTCTGATGAATATGTCATGTTATTGTTAATGACTTATTTGTATTATTAAGCACTTAAAAGTATTTATTTCTATGATTACTCCTAGGACGTGCAAGCTACCATGGAGTGTTTTGAGAACTTGTTCACCCGGTCCTATACCAGGGCAGATGGGACCTGTCCTTCAATCAGTCCACAGATGAGCCAGCTCCATACCAATGCCCTGCTGTCTTGGGCACTGCTGCTCACCATCTGTTCTGCTAACCAGCTCAAAGACATCTTGCACAAGTAAGATCATGACTGTCAGGTTTCAGAAAAAGTTCTGTTAACCTATCTTTTTTTATCTTAATACTTGGTGTATTTTCTCTTTTTTGTCCATGTGTGTGTAGACACCTGCCCAAGCTGCAGAGGCTGCTTGAAAGTGATGACGTCAACATGAGAATTGCCGCAGGGGAAACGATTGCTCTGCTTTTTGAGCTGGCCAGGGACATCAATCCTGTAAGTTCACGTCTGTGCTTTTTTTTTTTTTTTTTTTTTTTTTTTTTTTTTTTTTTTTTTTTTTTTTTGTAGGTTTTT
>JAVQJG010030040.1:0-11232 GCA_036024015.1 Craterocephalus amniculus
ATTTTTTCACATTTATTACTAGCTATAGCCCTAGGTGAATGATAGCCATAGCTACCTAATAGAATAAAGGTTTCACAAATCTTAGACCACGTTTTTATTAATCTATGGAGTGTGTAGAAAATTTAAGTCCAGGTTTGGATTGGTTAAGTATTGTATTTTTTTTAAAAGGACCATGTTTAAAATGGGTTTAAGTCTCAATAATTCAGTGGAATTGCCCTTTACGCATTTGGCGAATCGGAAGCTGCGAATCGGAAGCTAACTTCAGCCTCGTTAGCCCGTTGTTTGTGTCAGGACCCGTTTTTCTGCCTGAGTTAATGCCTGAAGAAAATACAACGACATCAACATTTTTTAATTGAAACACTGACTTTTTTTAAATATCGTAATAATTTTTTTTTATCAAACAATGGCCTATTTCAACATTTATTTATGACGAGTATGACAGGCAACAACAACACGGACCAACGACATGGACCAACAGCAAAGACCAACGACATCATCCAATCACAGAAGGTAAAGACACATCGATAGAACTACATGAATTAACAACAGATGCGTAGCATCTACATATGCAGAAAACACATATGCAGCAAATACATATGCAGCAAATACATATGCAACAAATACATATGCAGCAAATACATGTGCAACAAATACATATGCAAAGAACACATATGCAACATGCACATACGCAACAAATACTTATGCAGCAGACACATATACATACAGCAACTGCACTTGGCATAGACATAAAGACCATAGACATCGACTAAAGACAGGTAGCAACATCATAGACCAACAACATCTACACATGACATAAACTTTATTTTGGCACAAACGGAACCTGATACAATCACTAACTAAACACGAGCACATAGGTGTTGGGATCGTGCAATATGACAAATGGCATGTATATGGTTTCTTTGTTCTTTCCTCCTGTGTGTGAAGATGGTGATGTGTTGTGTTATATTTATTATTGTAGTTTTTATTATGGTAATGTAGCGCTTTTATCATTTATCGTTAGGAATGCACTGTCTGGCACTGTCTGGCACTTTGTAATTTCATTGTACATGTTACAATGGCAATATAGATAACTATTCTATGTTAGTGCATCTGTTATGACCTCAAATAAAATCTGTTTTTTTTTTGTTTTTTTGACTTTCAAGCCTGGCATGTTGCAGATATTGCACCAACGTTTTCAAGATGCAAACTTTGTCAAATAACACAAACAAAAAAGGTCTTTTTAAAAGCATTTTTCAATGTTTGGAATGAAGTGGTATAGTAATAAATGAATGGATGTTTACAAAAAGAAGCCATCATGTTTTTGAGGGCTGTTTTTAATGAATTGTTGGATCTGATCAGAAGATCTTTAGATATAACAATTAAAAAAAATCGGTACTAGGGTTTCAATTAGCCCTTTGTCTACCCTCAGTGTTTGGTTTTAATAATGTTTTCTTAACTCACTACACATTGGAGAAGGTGAGACCGTTGAAGTTTAAAATGATCTATTAAAATAAGTTTTCATAATTCAGAAGTCTCTTTCTGTTTACAATTTCTGTAAATTAAAGAAGAACATTTAACGGCCAAATAGTTTTAAATTAAAAATATTTGCAGTACCAAAGGTTGCCACATGCTGTCACTGTGTCATCAGTCTATAGTTGTTGGGTTCTTGTCGATGTGGCAATTTACAGCAAAGGTTTGCAGTATTGAAATAGAAGAAAAATCATCCATTTCATCCATTTTTCCGTAATAAAGGCCTGTCTAGTTGCAATCATGCCGGTTGCAGTTAAGTTTTGTCACTGGGTTATAGAGTATCATTAAAAAGTTTGGATAAACTTATTACATTTGAATGAGTAGGTGTCTTCAAACTTGTGACTGTATAATTGACTGTAAAAAGTTGAAACATTATTAAATTTAAAATCACCTGAAACAAATATAGAATTTAATAACAGTTTTTAATTTACAGATAGATTTGGTATTACTGGCAATAATTTCAGCAGGTAATAATTTACAGTAAGATTATTGTGATAGAGAAACTAATAGGAAATTGTAGTAATTTAATTATTTCTTTTTGTTTTCTTTTCCCTTTTAAAAAATGTAATAAAATAAAATGTTCAGTCAGATCCTGTTAAATTGCAAAATACATTTATGAGTTCCTTTAGTCCAAATGGTCTATGATTTTCCCCATAGTTAACAATGTTTAAAAAAAACGTGCCATTACTAAAACCATGAAGGTGAATGTTATCTTCAAAAAGAGGTAGAGACACAGAGGTGCAGGAGTCCAATCCCATCTTGTTGCTGCTAACAAGGAGCAATTAATCTTTACCCATGTTTTCAGGTGCCAACGGATAAACTCGGAAAAATATCTCAGTGGACAGAAGAGCCAAAATGGCCCCTTCATTGACAGGATTAACAGCATGGCCATTTCAACCACCAATTCTGCCTACAATATCTTGAGGCAAAGAATCAGGCTGAAAAACAGATCTGTCAAAGGAAGAAAGCTTCAGGTCTTCATGTCTGGTTAGGTCAGACAAAGAATGAGCTGTTTGGATAACAAAATGTGGAAGAAAGAAGTATTCTGCCCTCAGAAAGACAGTCCTCACAGTTAAGCAGTGACCTTCAACCTAGTCCGGGTAGACTTCAAGATTTAAAAGAAAAACATCTTATGGACTCTGAGCAAAAACTGTCTGGATTTCAAAAGTGTAATATTAACCTTTTGGAGTGGTCAACTGGAGCAAACACAAAAAATCCCACTGAGAAGCTTGAATCCAGAGTGATGAAAATGGAAAGTTGTTTAATCTCAAAGACCATGAGAGCAACATAAAGCAGGCACAAACTGCAAATCAGTGACCAAACAAAGGCAGATGGTCGCCTAGACTAGAAAAGTCTAGTCTAGGCGACCACTCAAGGCGCTTTTACATGACATATCTCTTCATACAGCACCTATATTGCAACATGCTAGGAATCAAACCATTCACACACATTCATTCACTTCAACATGTAGTAAGGTGGAATTGAACCTCCTGTTTAGTAGGCGACTGCTCTATTCACTGAGCTGCAGCCGTCCAAGGCAAATATTGTGAGAGACCTTAAAAAATATATGTTGGATATACAGTAAATATACTACAATGTTAAAATGCTCCCTTTGTGGATTAGTAAATCATCACTCAATTCAGGTAAGCAATAAAAAAGTACCATGATACTCTATTTAAGCTTTTTGTAATGCACTTTCTGTGTGGTCATAAATTTATATTCAACCTTACCTCAAATGAAAAGTTCTTCAAATTCAGCAAATAAATCGCTTTATCCACTTTTTCATTCATCCAAATACAACTGACAGATCATTGATGTTTATTTCATCACAATTCAGAGAAACTGCATTCAATGGCATGAACAATATAGCCTTCAAGCAAAACATCACACACTTACAGCATGAAAAAGTGGAGACGAGAGTTTTCCAACTCACAGCACTGAATGTAAACAATCCTCATGGCTGTGTTTGCTGACAGATGGCATGTACAAAACTGAACACCATAAGCAGAGTTTAAGGTGGATCCTTAAAAAATGTCATAGAGTTGTTTTGTGAGGCTGACACACATTATATCTTACACCAGTCCTGCTGTACCTTTCAAATGTCACTGATGCTCCATTTCCCAAAAAACACAATTTTACTTACTAATGTGTCCTGGTGATGGAGGATTCTAGATCATCTGATTCTCTGATAGGCTGGAAAGCAAGTTGAAAAGAAGCAAACCATTTTCCACTTTTGTCAGCAATGTCTTGGTTTTTTATGATTTCTTAAAACAATTTTAAGAAACAAAACCAACCAAGAAGTCCTTGAAAACAAAGCAAAACAAACAAATCATGACATTGCAGTCACTTTTTTTACTTGACTTTATACTCTTTCTCTGAGCCATACCCAGAAGCTTTGTTTAAGTGGTAAAGTTCAGTTCAGCACTCTGCTGTATGATTTTTGTGAAACCATTCAGATATCCTCCCCTAGTAAGAGAGGCTGTAAGAAGAGGCCAGCTGTTCCCAGGATACACACGAGGACAAAAACCCACAGGAAGATCCTGTCAATAACCATAGCAACGTACTTCCAGTCATCCTGAACCTGAAAGAGAATCACAGAAAAACATTTTCAGTTAGATTTTCATTGCAATCGTTTCCATTACATCAATGTTCAACAAATTGCAACAAGCACAGTAGACACTTGAACATATCCTTACCTCCTTGGCTTCATTCTGAAGTCTCATGTTCTCTGCGATGTATTTAACACTCTCAATGGCCTCCCTGACCTCAGGAGAGAGCGGTAAACGCGATATTATCCCTCCATCCAGAGACTCAGAACTGGAGCACTGACTGTCCCCTCCTATCCCAACGGCACTGCCGCCGGTCAGGGTCCCCAAGCTGCCCAGTCCACCACTCCCTCCTCCAGAGTCTGAAGGCAGTTTGCCAGATCTCTTTTGCCAGCAGCAGTTGCACCGGCCTTCACGACACAAGAACCCAGAGCCGGGGCATTTGCTTGAATCTCCACTGAGGTTATTAAGATTGGAGAGCTCTGTGTTGTTAAAAAGGTGCTGGCGGTTTGTGAGACTGGACATGACGCTGGATGCCAGAGCCTGCGGTTTGTGATGCTTTTGCAAAGTACCCGATGAGTGAACGGCGCACGGTCTTAAATGCTCCGTTTGAACGCTGCTGGCCACGTTTGCTTTCTCTGGGTCCTTTTCTGGCCTGGTCATGAACATGACTCTGGGCAGCATCCCCAGGAACACACTCCGAACCCAGCAGGGCATGGTATGTGTCTTTGGTGTGCGGTAGTGGACATTCAACACAAAAACAGTAATGACGATTGAGAGAGTGACGAAAATCATGGTGAAGAGCAGGTATTCGCCTATCAAGGGAATGACTAGAGAGGTGGAAGGGATGGTCTCTGTGATGACAAGGAGGAAAACAGTCAAGGAAAGCAGCACGGAGATGCACAAAGTGACTTTCTCGCCACAGTCGGAGGGCAGGTAGAAGACGAGCACTGTGAGGAAGGAGATGAGGAGGCAGGGGATGATCATGTTTATAGTGTAAAAAAGAGGCAGACGGCGGATGTACAATGAGTATGTGATATCTGTGTAGATCTCCTCGCAGCAGTTGTACTTAATGTCATGTTTGTAGCCAGGAGCGTCAATTATCACCCACTCGCCGCTCTCCCAGAAGTCCTTGAGGTTGATCGTTGAGCCGATCAGAACGAGGTCGATCTTGGCCTTGTCATAGGTCCAGGAGCCAAACTTCATCGTACAGTTTTGGTAGTCAAAGGGGAAATATGTCACGTCAATCTTGCATGAACTCTTGAATATTGCAGGCGGTATCCAAGTAACATCACCGTTGTAGCGGAGCAGGGCTTTTGTTTTGTCATCGACTTGGAAATCTCCAACTGCACTATACAGAGAGACGGTGGAAAAAAGAGTGTGTGAAAACAAGAGCATGGTGAAAGACAAAATAGAAGAACAGCTGCAGATTAAATCTAAAGTTATAAAAAAAACTGACTCTCATATCAATGAGATGAAAACAAGAAAAAAGTTTGCAAATCCTTTCTGAAGAATCACCAAAACCTAAAGCAACTCAAAAGACCATGTAGACTAATGTATCGTATCTCTGTCCAAGAATCTTTCATGTAAATTCACCAAAAATCCATTAAAACGCATCACCAAAAATTTATGTTCTTGTTATTCTCACTTGTTGTACAAGACGATGTCTGGTTTCCATATCCTGTTGGATGGTACTCGGATAAACTCAACACCTCCGAAATCTTTTGGGTTCCATTTGAGTTTATAATCATTCCAGATCTGAGAAAGAAATCAAAATATCTTATTTATACAGTAACATGCTAAATATGACTTAACATATTGCTTAAAGCTCAAATAAGGATAGTTTCACAAGGTTGCCTTATTTGTCACATTTGATTTGAGAAATGAGGAAAATTTGGTCAGCTGAACTTGTGAATTTTGTATTTTTGTTGTCAATTTGCAGCACATATGTGAGTAAATTTCATTAAATAAATCTCCAAATTAGAAGCTCCAGTTCATAACATAACAAATAATACAGGGTATAACCATGTGAAACTGTGTTTGCTTGTCTTTTAAGCAATGTGTTATACCTGTGATGCCAATTTATTAGTTTTTAGTCTCATGAAAAGTTTGATTTGACAGTGGTAAAAGGTTAAAGGTTCACCAAAAGTCCTTCAGTTCATTCCAAGGGAGCTTGAATATGTGCATACAATTCTGGCACAGCTGTTAGAAATACTTCACACATTCGAAAATGAGATGATTTTAATAAACTTGTGTTGAATTTGCCAAGAAACTGGCAGTCTAGGAAACAATTCCTAGGATGCAAAGGATCCTTCAAAACCCATAAGTAGTGTGAGCAAAATTTCAGGTAACCTGTGTAAAGGAAACTTGATTTTAAATGTTTTGGCCATGCAGGGGAAATGTTTTGGGCCGTTCATAACAGCAATTAAAAGCCATCAGTGACTATAATGTGAAATCTCAACATAGCTTATGTTGTAATAATGTGGTCAGATCAATAAGCTCTCATTAGACATTGTGAGTATTTTATGGATCTTTTCGCCACTGGGTTTGACCCTGTCCTTAGGACAGTGATTCTTGTGAGACCCATGAAGCTGCAATATTAAGGCAACCTCAGAGTGCCATAAATAATTCACATAATTACGAAACTATATGTCTAAAGTGTTTTGTCAAATTGGGATGGTCAGCAAGGGAAGTACTTTATTCATCACCATAGTTCTTTATGCATTCTCCAAACATACACATAGACACATGGAAAAAATATACAAATACAACCTATGATATTCTAAGTAGGAGGAACAACGATTCTACTCAGAACAACAAATAGCAATTACTACTCAGACCTTTAGCAGAAATATATCTGTGGTACAGATGAGACTTTGCTGAAGACTTGTAAATACATAGGATCCGCAGACCTGTCCTGTCCTGTTTCCCTTAGACTTGGTTCAATGCACTATGCATTATGGGAGCAGATACACCACCTTACAAAATACCATCAGGCTATTCACTGATTTTGTACATTAGCTTTAATTGTGTTGTACCCTTGTTTTGTACAATATTTAAGCCCGAATTAAACTTTTAACTTTTAAACTTTTAACTTTTTCCCCACAAAATTGAAATGTATGTATTTTTCATTCTATCATTCTAATCCGTGTATTTCAACATCTTACTTATGCATAATTCATCCTGTCAGTCAAGCTTCAAAGAATCATGTATGACAGCAGTCTGGATCCATGTTTGACGCCCTCGCTCAAGGTCTATTTTCAAAGTAATGCACTATAAACTTACATGTCTGAGCCACAGATTGGTCTCCATGATCTGATTGACTTCATCCTGAAAACACGATACATTTGATTATGAAGACATTCTAACAAACAAAAGAAAAAGGATCAATTTGAACATTTTCAGTTAGAACTGGAAGATTGCTGTCACAGGCAATCATGTAATTCACCACTGAGAGCTGTTTGTGTGCTTTCTGCAGGCTTAGGCCTCAGTGTATGCCAGACATGAGGAATCAGAGAGGTGCACCTGTGTCCTCCATGCCTGAAGCATAAACCACATGACAGCTGGAGCCAGAGGGCTGAAGCACAGCCTTAACTTTTATTCAAACAGCTCAGTGGTAACGCTGGAGCAGAGGGACTGGGGAGGTGAGGAGAAGGAGGGAGAAAAGCTGCGGAGGTCAGGTTTATGTGTGAGTTAGACCGTGAATAAACCAATCTCATGACCCAGTGCATAACATTAACTATTCATGTGACCATTTACTATCTAGGATAGCTCATAGGCTCCATGGTAAACCCAGGTGGACTGTTGGCCTCTATACTGATTATCTTTGGGAAACCATAAGTTTAATTGATGCTAACATATGTCTCATGTGGCTTCTCACCAAATCGATAGGAGTATATCGAATCAGATCGAGTGATTCACTAGCATTTTAAAATGTTTTTTATCAGGATTTAAAATCAAATGGTGGTCTGTCTGCGATTTGTTTTAACAAAACACTATTATATGTTAAATGAGAAGTTTTGAAGTCATGGTCCAAACTCTAAACCAATAAGCTCCTGGATTTGGCTTCGTATAAGAAACATGTGAAAAGTATCAGTATTTTCATGTAATGAAAACAAAAAATCAATAAACTTATTTTCGAAATGCCAAACAATTTTCTCTAAAAACACTGCCTTTACTAACAAAACACATACCGCAAATGCCCAGGGAGTCCGATCCCTGATTATGGAATGATGACTCCAGAAGCCCAGCCAATGAGATATTGATGGTCTAAATGAACTTGTATGGTCATGTTGTAATAGGTGAAGGCGAACCAATACCAATTGCATCTGAGTTAGGAGCACCAGCTGTTGCTAAAGGGAAATAGTCATCCATCAGCAGCGGGAGCTTAGTGGCCTGCTACGCTAAGCACATTCTTAACATATATCATCTTAATGTACCTGGAAGCAACATCAGTGTTTTTTCCAGATTTTGGGAAAAACTAAAAATCAATTTTTCCTTTTTTCTTCTCTTGAATGAGTCTTCTATAAGTTACTTGAGAAGACAATTCGTATCGCTCGACAGTGTGTAATTACACATCAACTTCTGAAATTGCATGGATAAAAAGCCATATAGATGTGATAACAGGTGGTGAAATATTAGTACTATTACAATAGCAAAGGATTGCCTGACATTTTGCTTTAGATGAGAACAATGTTACCTGATATATTAGCTGATTGTTAGAGAAATAATACAACCTCCCTGGTTTCTTCATCCAGACATTAAATTTAAAAAAGTAAATAACACAGAATATGTTGGTTCCTTCAGTTTAAATGATTTTGACTGTGATAATAAGCTGTTTTTTATTAACCTTAGAAAATTTGATTTGGAAAAATGCTGAAAGTGTTTACCTTAGGACACAGAGCAGTATAAAATACATCTGAGGCTGTGCATTTGTGAAAGAAACTGGTTATCACTCTCCCTGGACCTGTCTGAGTCAAGCAAGTGTCCCGAGAGTTTTCCGCCCGGTCCGCCGCTCTGCAATCAACAAACTCCAGCAAGACCCACTATTAAAAATCAGGGCTGCTAATCAGACGTGGCCATGGCCAAGACATGGAGACTGCCTAACCTGAGAGCCACTCAGACAGCTGACATTTCACATCTTGGCTAAAACAGACAGCCATTCTCGCACTGTTTTTGTCTAGTTCCTTCCTCAGGATTATACACCACGGGCTGCTGGGCATTGGCAGAGAGTGTTGCAGGTGTCTGAGATTGCTTCTGTTCTGCAATTCTGTTCCTTTGTAAAACATCCTCGACAATAAAATTTAACAAGTTAACAAAAACTATTCTTTAGAGGTGAGAAAGCCTTTCATTACGCTTAAATTGTTTTTCATTTGAGCATAGTAATTTATGTTTGACCATGAATAACAGACGTTATAAACAGCAGCTCAGGAAAAACAACCTTTTGGCCACTTACCACTTTGACCAGCTGTGACATCGACACCTCGAACTGCACAATAACGGGGTCAGATACATTTTCCACTGGTCGTATGTACTGATTGTAGTTGGAGAATATCACAGAGAAGAGCTTATGCTCCGCTTCTGAACATATGCCTCCTGCACCAAAGCAGAGTGTCAGACATGGATCAGTCATTGCTCTATTGTTCAGATGGCAGAACTCCAGATTTAACTTTTTTTCTGTGGAATTGGTGCTGTTTTTCCTACAGTAAGTTACATGCTAAAAATAACTTCTGGCACCATTACAAATACAATCAGCCTTTCTGATGAATAGCAACCCAAAGCTACATGAAAGCACTTTTATTTAAATTAATAGGTTTTTGTGATTATTCAATTCATGCATTGGATTTAATGCAAGGAATTTTCTCCACTAAGCTTATTTGTGATATTATAAGCAGAACTATAACAATATAAGTGTGATAAAGCAACAAGTAAGTGAGATGCCATGTTAGAAAAACAAAAAACAGACATTAGCCTACCTACCTGATAGAAGATGCAAAAGAAACCAGCAGCATGGAACTATGAAGCAAAATCTGGCATTCATTGTGTTTCAACTGACCGATGTCAAATGAATCTGGGGTCAGCAGCAGCAGAGCTCCATGAAGCAGTCACGGGGAGAAAGTAGAAAGAGTGAAAGCACGTCTGCAGCTGCAGACAAAACCAGAGAGTAGGGGGAGGGAGGCAGAGCCATGCTGAGGCGTGCATCCGCTCACTGGCTGAAAGGAGTCGCCCAGTGCAAAAGACAGGGGGAAAAAAGAAAGCTATGTTCATAAATCAAACAGTTTGATTTGAGAATTTGCCCCCTAACAAGCCTTTTAACTTTGATTATACAATAGAGATTTTCCAATCTGAAAAACCTTGTGAGATATATCAAAATATCCTGTAGCATCATGAAAGAGAGAGAGAGAAGGAAAAAGAACAGTAGATTCAAATGAAATCATTTTTTTCTTTGGCACGACCAGGAACTGTTTGACGGATACAAGTACAGTAAAAAAGATAAAAAAAGTCTGTGAATGTTCAGTTTTTACTGGGCTGACAGTCCACCCAGGTGCCATTTGTTGGTGTCTTCCACTCATAAACATTCATATAAAATTAAGACAAGATCATGTGCTCCTGTGCCACTGGCTTGGGGCTTGAAAAGCCCTCAGCATAACAGATTTTCCTTTACTAATTCATCTTTTATTTGGTTTATGATAAAGTCTTTTTCTTTTTTTATAGACACATCTTTTAGGATGTAGTAATGCCTCTGATGCTGTTCTCTTTTTTTCCCCTTGTCTAGAGTTGTATACAGTGTTGGGGAGAATACTTCCAAAATGTATTTAGGTACAGAATACTGAATACCCACTTTAAAATGTATTCTGTATCGTATTCCGTTACATTCCTAATTGTAGTACTGTATTCTAAATACTTAAAATACTTCCACATAAACAGCATTTATGTGTATTAAATGACACATTTTGTAATGGCAGCTCTTCTTGCTGGAAAGCCAAGTATATAATGCTGAACATTATATATAATAATATATAAAACAAATTATCTACAATTTATTTTTATATCTATTAAAGTGTACAGATTATATTTCTGTAATAAAGTGACAAATGCTTATACCTAAACTACTTAATGCCACCTTAAAAGCAGATCAGAATCTTTGCTGAAAGAG
>JAVQJG010030044.1:0-12501 GCA_036024015.1 Craterocephalus amniculus
TAGATAGATAGATAGATAGATAGATAGATAGATAGATAGATAGATAGATAGATAGATAGATAGATAACCTTTACCTTCTTTGCACTAAGGAATATGTGCCCTAGTAAAATAACAATAAAAAACTTACTTTTAATTGGACATCAAGCAGTTATTCATAAAAAACATACATTTCTTTAGTTTGGAGGGTCTCAGCAGAAGTGAGCCTGAAATACACAATATCTTTGTATCACTATTAAAACATACAGTAAGCAGCTTGTGACATGGACTTCATAGTCCTGTTAAACTTTCTAATACACCACTTTGTATTTTCAAGAGACAAAAAACATTGCAGATATGATCTTGGTCAGACATGAGGAACACAGTACTTGAGACATTTCAAAGGTACATAGAAGATAAACATTTTTTTTCCTGTAAATCCTTAAACATTTTGTCCAAAAATGACACTAAAATAAAACCAAAAGCACCATGGGATACTAAAAGTAAGGGAGTTTATGCTTGGTTGATTCCTTGCCTTCAGCATTACCAAGTGGTGTTTTGTTCAACATCCCTGGAAAGCCTCTTTAGTCACCTTTACAATGAGTAACAGCTTCTAATGTGTGCTTCTGTGGAATGAGGAACAAGGCTAAATATACTACGATGTTGATGTGTATTTTCATTTGAAGATATAAATGCTGCCTGGCAATGTCTGAATTACTCGAGGGCTTATGGGGATCATTTTTATTGTGTGTGTTCTGTGACCTAGCAAGTCACATTAGTGGACGGTAGTACAGGCAAATATAGGATTACTGCCAAAAACATTCAGCTTCTACTTTATGTAGCTGATATAATCAGACAAATAACACTTACGCAACAGAGTTATTATTCATGCCATAGAGTAATCTGAATTAGGCATTATGTTTGTGATTGCTGAGTAGCCTACAGTACTGTATGTGGGTATTTTGTCTCAGAAGTGAACCAAACTAAAATCACCCTATTTTTTAATTTTCAGGTAATATTTAGAATATTTATCATTCTATGGTGCTTCTCCTGCCAGCAAAAACAACTTTTATGATAGTTTTCTAGCGTTATATTTAGATGGTGTCTGCAGGATGACCCATTTTATACCTTACACAATGAACCAGTCATACATCACAGCAGACATTTTGCCCCACACTCCTCACCACTGAACTCCAATGGGATTTATTAGCATGACACATCCCTTTCATTAGGAAACGTCAGAAAGTTTATGGAAAATTTCAATATAAACTGAAAGTGGACAACTTTTAAGGCTCCCCCTTAGAGTAACAGCTGAATTTCTTTAGGAGAACCAATGTCTCTGAAGCTCCCCTGTGATTTAAACCATGCAGCCAAGTGACAGTCACAGAGATATGATTGGAACTTCTGACATTTACTAAACTATATATCGACTATAACACTGTAACCATGTACTACTATTATGACAAATAGGTCAGATGTTTTCACTGCCGTTGCTAATAGGAAGTTCTTGTTTCTTTCAGTCCATCAGCTGCTGCAATGAGACAAAATGTATGATCAGTAAGGCCAGGACAAAGCTGCTTAAAATAAACAGTTGAAAATAATCCATTAAAATGTACAATAAAACACGAGCTCCCAAAGAATTTGAACAATATCTTGAATAAAGATACTTGGCAGGCAGTGTTAAGTAAAGCTGGAAATATATGTGTAAAATGAAAGACAGTCTGACAGCCAAAGTTTAACAAAGAACTGTGTTTTTAACATTATAAAGTTTGAAACCATTTCTGGTCATTAGATGTCTGCAGGGTTTGAAGAAGGGTGGGTTAGATGCTCGAAACCCCAGCTGAGCCTACCGGTGTCATGAGGCTAATTACCTGAAAGATCTCTGCAAACTGTGCCAACATTATAACACTAAAGACAGCCCGTCGTGTTCATTCAAACCAGGTTTAAATCCATTTGATAAATGTCTCTCCTTACCTTTCCCCGACGTTTCAGATTTAACTCTTCATGAAAAGGTCACAGCAATTACAAAAAGAGACACTGTCACAATACTGAGGGCTTCACTAACAAGGTAGGGAACAAAAGCAGCTATCAGCAGAAAAATCTGAGGCAAGAATGGTTATACAATGCACAAAACATGCTTTCTTCTGGAGGGGAAGAAAAAAGAAATTGTAGGCCAGAACAAGATTTACAAATACAGGCTATCAAAAGCAACCTGTGATTCACAGTTGAGCAAACCATCACTTCTTATTTCAGGCTTTAAAAGGTAAAGTATTCAAAATGCAGCTTCAAGCCAAGGCATCTGACACACATATGGTAAAAAGGGTACAGCTTAACTATACACAATTTATGCAAGACAATAACATCAGGAGGTTGATAAGCCACGGTGACAGACTATGGCATATTTGTCATAACTAGTCCAAAAATATAGACTGTACAAACATTGGCAACAATACTCACAGGGTCCATGACATGTTTTGTTGTAGCTTATCTTAAGTTTATGTCAGTTCTTTCTACCACCTTAAAATCTCACAGGAAAGGTACACAAATTACAGCACTGGAGGGGGAACTCAAACCAGTAGTCTTGGAATTTGTAATATATCCGATCACATCATAGTTCCATGGTTTACTTGTATGATCTGTCTAGGCGTGGTGGCAGGACTGGCAACTGGCGGCCTGCCCAGGGTGTAAGGCAAAGCAAAGCAAGTTTATCTTAAGTACATTTCATGTGGCCTATGGACAACTCAAGGTGCATTACATAAAACATTAGAAACATTATACCAGCGTGCAGAAAGCATTAAAACTTGGGAATAAGTTTTAATGCTTTTAATGCTACCTCTCTGTTTAGTTCTGACTCTGGGAACTAAAAGTAGACCTGACCCTGATGACCTGAGTGATCTGGCTGGTTCAAAACAAATGAGAGGATCCTGATAGTTTTTTGGCTCTAAACCATTTAGTGGTTTGTAAACTAACAGCAGGACACATTGCTTCTTGCCTGGTAGCTGCTGAGACAAGCTCCAGTCCCATTGTGGCCCTGGACTGAAATAAGCCTAAAACTGTTTGATGGACTTGGTCTGACACTGGCTTTGTGGTGAGACTGAAGCTAAAGTTGAGGCTGTTCCAACACTAAGAGGCCACGAGCTTGACCCTCAAACTGTAAATGAAACTTACTTAAATGTCTATGCTGTGTTGATAGGTTTATAAACCCAAACAGATAATGGAGCAAACAATACTTTGTGATAATATATTAATTCACTCAACAGCCAGAACTATCCAGTTGTTGCTTCTACAACTGCTCAGAAACACAGGCAGTTGTTGTTTGCGTTTACAAATCCCCTTACAGAAAATGCCATGAGCAGCAGGCATCAGGTAACAATGGGGGGTTAGCAAGCATCATTACCGTTAAAAATGTTAATGCTTTCCTCCTCAGCTAGCATCCTACCACTTCTCACATCTGCATCTATTCAACATGTGAGCAGGCTTTACAGAAAATCCACAAGGAACAAAAAGATGACATAAGAGGCGCTAAGGCATTTTTCTCTGTGCATGCAGTATTGATAGGCAAGAAACATAAAAGCTCTTCCCAAGAGTGGCCAATTTATTGACACCCCCCCTCCCCCTTTACTAATGGATGCCTCTTTTCCTGTTGCATGTTTATGTCAATAACTTGTATGTGTTGAAACAACACTCTCATTGCTGTCACATCCTGTCCACCTTATGAAGATATATCAGGTTTGGAATGCATCAGCACATCTTAATGAACACTGTTCTTTTCATGAGTTTGGGATATTGGTCCTCCATTAGAAATGAGTTTGTGTCTTTGTCTTTTAAATTTGGACATATCATGCTTTTAAATCCTTCCTTTTCACATGTAAATCATTCACTTCTGGTTTAGACCATCTGGGCCTTTGACCAAACCAATTACATCTAATCCAGCAAGATAATGGCACCTTTCATTTGCACTGTTTCGCTGTTATTGATATAGATGATGCAGATGTTTACATGACTCTGGGTACATTAGTTACATTAGATACATATAAAAGACATATACAAAGATCAAACAAAAATTCCAAACCAATATGGTTCCAAACCAGGAGCTATACCTGATATTATTTTAATCTTTCTAAGAAAAATGGCTTCTACACGGTATATCATGTGGTAAAAGGGGTGAGTCCATAAAAATGTACAACTCATTGATCGCGCATATGAACGAGTCCAGGTCATTTTAGTTAGCGATAGCGGCTAATTTTTAGCTTTGGCGTGACGGTCTTTCTCTGTCAATGGGGTTAACTTCGGGAAATTCCAGATTCCTATCAGCTAGTAAGAGCATTCCCCTAGAGAATACAGAAGTTCCGGAAGGTAACCCCACTGGCACAGAAAGAGAGTGTCACGTCAAAGCTAAACCAGCTAAACTAGCCGCTTTCACTAACTAAGACAACCTGATTTAATATCAGGTGTAGCTCCTTTAAGGTAGTGGACTGTTTGTGAAATACTGTTTTACTCAATTCTAAGGCCAAAGTATGTGTATGATGCCAGATATTCGTCTATTGAGCTATCCCTTTATTTCAATACCTGTTTCAAAGAAATCCATTTTCATCTATACAAGAAGTACATTTACAATTAGTAATTTCAAATACAGTACAATTTAATTTCAAATACATCAGTAACATGTACATCATACATATCCACTTCAAGCCAAACAGTTTTGAATAAGTTCCAAGATAATACCGCATCTTCAGTATTAATAGTGACTCATAACACCCACTAATTATGACTCTATAAGACAAGCACACAGCTGAATCCAAATAGATATAATTGGTTTACTTTATTACTATGGGAATAAAAGGGATTGGATTGAAGGAAAAGATCAGTGTGGACAAGCTCTCATTAAGATAATTACCAGGAGAAATGACCACGCAGTAAGCTATTTCATGCACAATATCTTTATTTATAAATTAAGGAAATTTTAAGATGATTCCAGCCCCCTTAAAAGGCCTTGTTGATCACATGAAGCTACTTATAGCCTATATGCATTTGGTGATTGAAAATTAGAGATGTGTTATATTTGAATCCACGTGAGGTGGTTGTCCTTATATAAAAGAGGGGAAAAATACTGAAAAAAACACTAAATACATTTTTCAAAATGCAGCCTATTAAGATAAACAATGTAATCCAACTTCAACTGTGTTTTTACTGAGCGACCTTCCTCTCAAACTTGCAGCTTTTTAGTATGTCTGACACAGGTGTTCGAGAAAGCAGAAGGACCATTAAAACCAGAGCCGCACTGTCGTGGCACAGCATGCACTTTTCTTGAGTGCCACTGTGGTGTGAGACAACATGGAGGAAGTTTAAATGGCACGATATCAGCAAGGGAACCCTTTGACATGAGCTTGAAATGAAAATCAGTATAGCTTGAAATGAAAATCAGTATAATACTTGTCTGAGCTGCCTCCTTGTATTTTAAGTTCATGCTTTCTTTGGCAGTCTATTTTCAATTCAACAAGTCAATTTGAAAAAAAGAAACCTTAAACCCGCCATGTCCCCACAGATAAAGAAAAATCATAAAAATCCAGCCATTGGATTTCTTGCTGTGCTGGAATAGCAAAAACTGAACACTATTAAAACAAGAAGTGCACAAAGTCTCTAAAGGCTGTCATGTTCTCAGCTTGTCCAGATCAAATACATTACAGTTAAAAAAGAAGCTGTCAAAGAGGTCTGTAAATAAATTACATATAGACTGCATAACAATCAAGCATTTGTGAAATACTTTTTAGTTTTGCGCACAAAAAGCACATATGGTTCCAAGAAAAGCCAAAAGCCTTACTGAGGACATAAGAACAGCAAATGAAAGGTCAGTTCAACACAGCTTCCAACAGCCTGGTCAAATCATTAACCATGCTCTTACAGTATTATTGATGGTATGTATCGCATTTTTTTACATAACTTTATTTGTATTTTGCACTTTTGCAAAATGGCTTATCTTTAAAGGCATATTCCACCCCTGGGTGAAAGTGAGCCCTCCTCTGCAGTCCCCTGAGTTGGACTAGTGGGCAGAAGCATTACTTGTGCCTCGTTTCCACTGAGGGGTATGGCACGGGTGATCCAGTCTATTCAGAAAAGCGTTTCCACTAAAAGTCGGGCCTCTATTGGCATGCAGGGTTTCTAAGGCAGGGCATCATACTCGCGCGACACCAACACATGTTAAGCCAAAACAACATGAGCTATGTCACTATATACGTTTTAATTCCTCACCGCTCCATCCAGTTCATTTTACGTGACTTCATTACCAAATGTGGGGGGAAACGTTGAAGCTCGAGAGCCAACCAGACCCTGCTGATGTCTGGATTAGTTTTTTACTGTTTACTTTTCAGCATGGACTGACAGGTGTTTATGTTGCACTACTTTGGGAGTGGTTTTGTTTTTGATTCTGTCCATAAATCAATGCATTGTATTGCATGACGCCAGTAGCTCCGCCCAAACTGTACCGTGCCATTTTTGATGGACCCACAACTGAAAGGGGCCCAAAAATGGTAGGCACGAGTCGGTTTAATGGGACAGTTCCACAATCGAAATGCTATATAGCGTACCCGACCGTACTGTACCGCTCAATGGACCCAGCCATTGTTCGAACCTGGTAGCACTGACTTTAGCTTAGCTTAGCATAGTTGCTGTAATCTAGTGTTTCCAACTAGCACCACTAGGTGAAAGTGAGGTAATTATCTTGAGATTTTTTCCAATTACGTTTTATGTCCCGCAGATTCTGATAGAGTACAAATGACATGGGAATTTTTACATAGGAGTGACTAGGCGTTATTTCAATAATGGTAATGGTGGCTTAGGGGACAGGCCACTCCCACCTCAGTCACCTGGTGTGTCCTTGGGCAAGACACCTTACCCTAATTGCCTCCAGTAATGGCACTGCTGGTAAAACTAATTGTAAGTTGCTTACAATGACAGTAATGAAATGGAACTGTATGTTGGTGAAGAACTTGTAAAGTATTGCAAAAACTTTTATTAATTTAAATTTATGTCAACACTTCAGGGCTGCTCGTTTCGACAATGTTCTTATGTATTTTCCTCTGTTTGCCTCCAGCTGCAGTAGTGATGATCTAGTGATGTAGGTCATGAAAGGGTCTATAGCGAAACATTGGTTTTGGACCGTAAAAAGTGCGGGGGACCAAAACGGCCTTTTAAAAAAGTGCAGGGGATATGTCCCCTGTGCCCCCCTGCTCCCCCTTAAACGTCCATGCACAAAGCATTATATACAAGATGACCTAGAAACTTCGGAAAAATAAGCCACATAAACACCTTTACAACCTTTCATGTGGTGGATTTGTTCTATCCCTTCTGCAAATAACAAAGAAATTAAGGTCAATATAAAATGTTTAGCAGGATAGTAAGAACAAACATAGAAGAAACCAACATTAAAGTTGACCGGTAGAGAAGAAGTAACATAGACGCCAGCGTCCTCTCACACAGGAAGCAGCAGCAGTGTGAAATATATTCCTTTTTTGAGCTGGGTTTCATCACTTTAGAGATGACATAAATTACAGATTACTTCAGCACTCTCTACCCTGTGGCCTGGAACAGTTATGAGTGCTAGATTTCTATTAGGTTTCTCCTACATGTTTGGCCAAGTGTAGCTGCTAGCTGTAGGTCTATGATGAGAGCTTGTTGGACACTATTGAAACACTGAACTACTGTTAGTGGGTTATTACAGCAGAGACAGTGCAGAGGCAGCTGTCAGTGTAAGATGAGAGTAATTGTATTCCATCAGTCTTTTCATCTTCCACACTCTTAACACGACATGAGCCACACGTATGAAGAGACAACCCGCAGCTCCAATAATCAATCTAACCTGAGCCTCTTTGATCCACTTCCTCCTGCAGCCAAGCCAGAGCTGAACCATACAGTAGCACAGCAGGCTGATTTTTTTTTTTTATTATTGTTTCCCTTTTTTTAGGGGGTGACTGGCATATCATGTTAAAACTTAAAAAACTTTATCTCTTCCTTAAAGCTTCGAAGGAACATTAAACTTTAAAACCACATTGATGAAAAATAGTTTGAGACTATCATTCCATACAGTAAATAACAACTATGTAAAAAGGAAAACTTGTAAGAAAAAGTGAATGAAGGAATGGATGACCTAATCAGGTCAATTACTGTAGATGTCGAAGAGAGGGAGTCTCATGAAAAGCACAAATTAAATTTTTTTCAACATAAAATTGCGAATATTAAATATTCTATTATCTACAATACATAATGACATCATATTTTATGTAACTTGAGAAATCTCTATTACAGCTGCAGTTAACAATTATTTTTTCTTCAATTAATCTAGAGATTATCTTTTCGATTAATCGATTAGTCTATCACTTATTTTCAATAAAAAGATGCAATACAAAAAAAATCTGTGAATCTACGAATGAAATTAACAATTAATTATCTAATAATCTAAATAATCATTCCTTCCATATTAAATACACAAATTTGGCTTAATCTCATTAAAATACGCATATTTTTGCAATGTACTGTAGGTGGTTTGATGAGTTACAGTATTTAACCGAATCCACCTAAAAATGTTTCACCTTCATTTATGAGGTTAATGACATTGTTACACTTAGGTAAGGAGCTAATAGTTGCTGCTGCTCTGCAGGAGGCTGCAAACGTTATAATGATCACTTTTAGGGCCCTGGCGCTGACAGGATAGCAACAGTGAGCAATATTGCCAGACTTCGGTAGACTTAGAGCCATTTTTTTTCTGTTTCTGGTGCTTTAGTAGCTACCAGGTTTCCCTCGGACGCCGTCATTATCGATATGGCGTCATTCCAGACGCGTTGATGGACAAAATTTGTGTCTATGTTTTTACATAATCGATTACATCGATTACGTCGATGCGTCATCCCGACCCTAATCTCTATAAGTGACACAACGGAAATCAACTGATTTATATGTTACGTTCAGGCTCTCAGGGAGCACTTGATTAAAAACAGGAAATGCCATGGAAATGTTTGGATGGGCTCAGAAACACTACCACTGTGACCATATTGTGATATTAAAAAATCAACGTAAAAGCTCTGTCATGCAGAGAAACCAGATCTGAACATGACCATGCTGCTATCTTCTCTGAGACGAAGATCATTCACAATAGAAAAACCTTATTTGGTCAAAGTAAATCACAATTTCAATTTTTTTCTGAAAGTTAAGGAAGCTGTGTTGTTTATACTAAAGTGTAAATGAGATTATTCAGCCACTGTACTATTCAAAATACCTGGATCTCTGATGAAATGCAGGCAGAGGTGGAAGAGTGCTGAAAATTTGTACTCTAATACAAGTAATGTTACATTGCTTGAATTGTACTCAATTACAAGTAAAAGTACTGGTCTTAAAAAAATACTTAAGTAAAAGTACAAAGTACTCTTCTAAAAAACCGCTCAGAGTATTAATTACTTTTTAACTGATGGATGTTTTATTGTGTTGTCAATGGCAGCCATTTGATTCAGTTCACCAGTATAAAACTTCTACGTTGAAAGCACTTTTCTCAGATGAAAAACTTATTGAAATTGCACAAAGGAAATTTTTTGGTAAAGATCAGCATAAATTTTGTTTGTTCAAAACAATGACAAAAAATGTTTTGAACCCGCATGGAACAAATTTTTCCTGATAAACTGTGAAGGATCCGGTAAGTGTCATACTAGCCTAGACATACTCGCCTTTCAGTCACACTTCATTTTCTGAACCTTTTGTTCAGTTTCCAGCAAGAGCTTGTTTTCTGAGTTTACAGAGTCTATCGGGTATTATTCTATTTTAGTCATGATTAAAGTGTGGCATATGGAATGTGCAAATTATGTGTGTACTCAGTAGCGATTTATGATTTTGAAAGTAGTGAAGTAGATCACATGGTATAGTTTGTACTCGAGTATGAGTAAAATTACACACTTTGAAAAAATACTCATAAAAGTACAAGTACCCCAAAAATGTACTTAATTACAGTATTTGTAATTACAGTATTTGTAATCCATTACTTCCACCTCTGTGTGCAGGCCTTGAAAATTTCAACAAGACAATATTAAAACGACAAATTACAGTCCCATTGAAGACATCAAAGAAGACATCAAATTCAAGACAATATTTTTCATGAATGTGTTGTGTCATGAGTGCACTATGCTCATGAGATTTGGTAAATGGCGTGTAATATAGCGCTTTTCTAGTCACAGACCACTCAAAGCGCTTTACATGATGAATCTCATTCACCCATTCATACAGCACCTATATTGGTTACACCCGATAGGCACATCGGGAGGCAAGGTAGGGTTCAGTGTCTTGCCCAAGGACACTTCAACATGTGCCGGAACCGCTGACCTCCTGTATTAGTAGGCGACGGCTCTATCCACTGAGCCACAGCTCTACCTCCCACCTATTTGGGAGTCATTGTATTCTCTTTACATTTCACACAGAGTGTGTTTGTTGCGTCGTCATAAAGCATTATCACAAGCTCCTTGCTGGAGAGGACTCAGACTCAGACTCAGAGAAAAAGCTGAAAAAAGAAAAAAAAAAGCTCTTTCACTGGACATGGATTTATTGTGTGATGTTTATTGGAATTTCGCAAATGCCAAGAGGCTTAGAAACATGCCCAACTCACAGTTCAATCATCCACAGTCCAAAACACATGACTGACAAAATATAGTCTGAGACCACCCTGCAAAAATTGAAGTCCCAACCCTATTTCTCACTTCTTCAAAACATGCAAAAAGAAGAAAAAGGTTTGATTTTAAAGAGTAAACTTAGATCTAAACTTTGTGATTTGGTGTATACACTGACATTAATCTAAAAAATAGAAACATTTTTAACTTCTACAATAAAATACTAAGCCATTGGACACTGTTAAGCAAACACTTAAGCTACACTGATGATTACAAAAATGAGCTTTAGCATTATTGGCCGATTGGTTTTAAAACTTTAGCATATTTTTCATGAAATGTATACAGTTCGGGTGAACAAATTTTACCAATATCCATGTAGGCAGTTTTTGTGATGATTGAAAGTGACATGTACGCCATTGCACTTATGCTGCAGCCATGTAGGCATTAAAACAACCGAGGTCTTGTACTCTGCCTTTTGGATGACAAATTCAATAGTGGAGACTGGATTGTGGTGGCCATATGGTTGAGCAGCTGGCACATTTAGATAAATCAATAGGAGAACTGATAATGTTTTACTTGGTTTGTTGTTAGTCCGTGACGGCCATTAGGGCCTCATTTTGCTCTGGTGATGTCAAAGGATACCCCACTTAGATAATGCTGACAAAGAAAATCTGAATTTTTGAACATTTAAAGCTGTCATGTATTGTGAATGTTCTTTTTTAGAAATAAAATGCAGTCTCAAATGCAATTTGAATAACTTTATTTCATAAACACACAAAAGGAATTGTTTTATTGTGTTTCCTTGTATTTAGTTGAAGGTGAGGCAAATAAAAAAGACAGCATTTTATATTCATTTAAACAACTACAAGTAGTTTTCACAGCCAGCCAGTTAAGTCGTGGCGGTGAAGATACCACTTTTGGGAATAAAAGGAGGATTGATCAAAGGCTTGAGGCCCATTTTTGCTCTCATACGTACGTAAATTGGTACCTTTGCTTCAAATGTCCTATTGGTTTAAAATACTCATACACCATGTGTTGTCGCCATGGTTTTAGGCCAATCCACTACTGGGCAGTGCTGAGTTTCAGGTAAACTTCCCCATTCTGATGTCAGTTTACGACACCAGGTGGTGGCAACAAGCCGTCGTTTTTCGGAAGAGGACAGTCTGGGTGGTGGCAGTGATCTGAATCCAGTTTCTTATTTACTATGTTTCTGAACTGATCCAAAATTTCCAAAAATCTTTATTTCAAAAGTCTTGAAAAGTTTTTGACCACCTACTATTAACAACTTTTCAGAGATAATTCACTGTATGAAATCTGAACTTTCACTTTTACTTTGGAAAATTAATAATAGTTAAAATCACACAATACTTTCTAAAGGACTTGTTTTCTCCTCCTTCCAGTTCTGCAGCTAACAGACATGTTAGACATGTTCTGGTCTCAGTACTGCTATATCTGCAATAATCCACCATTCAGCATATTTTTAGTGTATAAACATGTTGCCCTCTCCAATTCCTGCTCATCCCCGTGTTTAAAGTCAGTCAGCCAGTTACTGCACCGTAACAGAGATGTAAGGGGTCCAAAAACACTTAGAGCAGAAGCTCCACCCCCTCATGGCTTGTTGGAAAACAGTTCACACTTTGAGTTCATCATTTACTTTGAGTAAGATGAACTTGAAATTAAACATTTCCGGATGTATCGCTTTCACAGTTTTTCTCCATAGGTTTGGCTCATTTCTTGAAACCGAAATGACATTCTCATAACTAGATGGATAAGTCTCCAAACCATTTGTCAATTGTTCACAACAGAATTGTATTTCTCATTCATTTCGTAAAATTTCAAATGTTTTACCATTTTACTGAATGTCTCTGTTCATCTTTGCAAATCA
>JAVQJG010030047.1:0-26491 GCA_036024015.1 Craterocephalus amniculus
AATATCAAGCATATATTTTCTTTTAAACTAACACATATATTTTCTTTATATTACAAGATTATCTGAAATTTTACAGACAATGGTTTTGTTATTTTTTTCAAGTAACCCTTGGAGAGTCCCAAAGTACCCCTAACCAATACAGAGCTTTTTGGTTGGAAACACAAGTAAACAGGGGGATCAGCGCCTATTTGCTCAAATCTGTACGAAAAGAAACACTTTGTACTTTCAAATATAGAATACTTCAAACATGTTATCAGTAATTGATTATCAAATTCGTGGGGATATATATTAAAAACCGAATAATGTCCTTTCCTATTGTTTTTTTCCCTCCAATATTTTACAGAACAGAGATGTGTTTGTCAGGTTTTTCCATAACTTGCAAAACTCTATCCATGTTAACAGAGGCACATATTTTAGGATAAAAAACCTGATCAAAATAAAATGATTTAACATAAATGCAAAATTAGGCTGAATATCAAGCATATATTTTCTTTATATTACAAGATTATCAGAAATTTTACAGACAATGGTTTTGTTATTTTTTTCAAGTACCCCTTGGAGAGTCCCAAAGTACCCCTAGAAGTACATGCACCCCCATTTGAAAACCAGGGTTTATGGGAATACTTCCTCATCTTGCTTTGGCTTTACAGATCCCACCCACCATTCGAAACTGACTGTAGTCTGCAGAGTTGTTTGATAAGAACACCAGTGGTGCTTAGCGGTCTTTCTTTGCATAATACGATCAAATATTTCCAATACCATTGTCAGATATTTTAGCCCCGTTTTAAAACGCTGACAGTAAACTGATTACATGACTTTATTTCCAGAAATATAAGTTAAACTGCATGCTTAACTTTCCGACATTCAGCCCTCCGTAAATGTAGGATTCAGTTTGAGAGACCTTTCTATGGTGTAAGATAGCTGTCAATTAGAATTTGTGTGCACAAAACCACAACCGTGCATAATCATATTATCATAATCAAGTTGTGCATAAACAAAAAATTGTAAATTCACATCTTTGTAAAATCACACATAAGATGTTCATTGTGTATTTTTTCTGAGAGAATACAATTTCAAAAGTTACAACTTCAAAAATTACAAATACGAATTCTCATTTATGAATACGGTTTCTTCCTTATGAATTTACGACTATCAAACAACACCATGGGGTCACAGGCATTATCAACAGAACGAAGAAAGATCGATTCGTCAAACTGCGCATGCGTCCATTGTGTCTAACGTCTGTTTAGCTGGAGGCGCCAAAATGGAAGAAAGCGGATTCAGCTCCAGCACTCAACGAAATCAGGGAGCTATTAATAGTTCATATTGTTCCATTTTGGCGCCGCCAGCTAAACAGAGGTGGTTTTGTGCACACAAATTCTAATTGACAGCTATCTTACACCATATATGTCTCTATATATTTTAATTTCTCACCCCTCCATCCAGCTGATTTTACATGACTTCAACTCCAAATGTGGGAGGAAATGTTGAAGCCCCAGGGCCGACCAGACCCTGTTGCTGTTTGGATTATTTTTTTACGGTTTACTTTCCAGCGTGGACTGACCGGAGTTTGTGTCACTGCTTTGGGAATTGTTTTGTTTTTGTTTCTGTCCTCCAACCAAAGCATGGAATTGCGTGATGTCAGTAGCTCCACCCAAACCGGACCGTACCATATTAAGATGGAGCCAAAACTGAAGGAGGCCCAAAAATTCTACGTCAAGGGTCTGTTTCATGGGACGGTTCCACAATGGAAACGCTCAAAATAACGACCCCTCCCGACCTGTACCATACCGCTCATTGGAAACGGGGAATTTGTTTCACGTTTTTACTGAGATCTTCGGCAGAAATTCCTTCTTTCTTTTCTCTCCAAAACTCCAAGAAACGAGAGCGATTTCCTTGTGGCTTCTAAATTAAAGTGCTGTCTCTAAATCTGGTTAAACGAGGGCGCTTCTGCACGCAGACGAGCATGCTCAGCCACGATCCCGCGATGTAGAACATGTGGGATTTATCATTGCTGACCGCCGTGCTACGACTGGCCCACGCACGGTTGATAAATCCAGATGGTTTAGTACTTAGGACCGTGAAATTTAGAACCGTTTCTACGCCCAGTTGATACATGAGGCCCCTGGTTTTAGTCCAGTTTGACCTACATCATTCAGTAGAAACAAGCAGAACCAGAACCGTGTCCTCTCTGCCTGCCACCAGCAGCAGACGTCGCCACCTCGGACCCGGCCGCCGGCGGCCGCCCCAAGAAGCCCCGCAAGGCTCGGACGGCGTTCAGCGACGAGCAGCTGGCCCGGCTGGAGACCAGCTTCCAGACGCAGAAGTACCTGAGCGTCCAGGACCGCATGGAGCTGGCAGCCTCCCTACAGCTCAGCGACACCCAGGTCAAGACCTGGTACCAGAACCGCAGGTAAACCATCGGACAGGTTCCAGAGATCAGTCGGTTACAGGCCAGGAGACCGAGGAGCTGGTGGAGAGCTGGGTCTAATGTGTTGATGTTTAGTCCTCATGGCGAAGCTTTTAGGATCGAAATGTTTCGGGTATAAACATTTGGATGGATCTGGATCTGGAGGACCTGAGGGGTCTGCTGGGCTCATACTGGGTCCAATGAAAACAAAGAGCAAAGACACAACATTAGTTTATTTATGATTCTGCGGCTGCGCCTTCACGTCTTCTCCCATTTAACAATAAACCCAGAAATAAACGCGAGTTCAATTGTTTGATATTCTCTTTGCATGTTAGTTTTCTTCTAAAGCAGATGACAGCGTACCAAAGAGCACATTTTTGCGCGTTACCATGGCAACAAGCCGCACCTCAAGTTCGTTCTCAGTGAAATTCTTTTTCTCTTTCCCTGTCATGGGCATCCTGGTCGCGCAGAGAAGGTACTCCCAGTCCCAGGGCTCATTTAAATAGGATTTGTCTATTTCTATGTGGGTGTGGACAGGGAGGGGTCAGATACTCCAACATCTGCGCTCAATTCCACGCTGATGAGATGGACAAAGGAAATGTTCGTGGATTCCCGTGTAAGCACAGATTCATTCATCTGAAATATTTTGTGCATACATCATTTTAGTAGGAAATCCAAGCAAATCTTTGTACATGAGGCCCCTAGTCTCCGGTCCGGTTGGTGTTTTTTATCGACTCAGTGGAGACCTTTAATTGTTTCATCATTAGTTTTTGTTCAGCTGAAGAAAGTTCCTGATCATCCAGTCATTAATCTCAACACATTTACTTAGCCTGAACTGGTCCTCGGTCTCCTGGAGGCATTGTAATATAAATATCTGTGTGTCATCTGCATCACTATGGTAAATCACTTAGTTCTTCTGTACGACCTGTGCCAGCAGGAGCATGAAGATGTTAAACGGAAGAGGCCCCAGGACGGAGCCTTGTGGAACTCCTGGTGTAATTCAGGAGGTTCTGGTGGATCTGGTCTGGTTCTCCCGGGCCCGTATTCACAAAGAATCTTATCTCACCACTAGGAGGACCACTTAAAGTTTTTAGTTAAGAGCTCGTCTTAAAACTCATTCATAAAGGAGCTAGGAGGAACTTTTACTAAGGAACTGAGAGACTCTTAAGCTAAGAGAAGGGGCGGAGCTATGGATGATGCCGTGTTTCCGGACACTGTGATTGGCTGTCTTGGGGGTTTGGTTGTTTTAGGTCTCTGGCAGGAAATTCATTCATGACAGATACGGCAGGATGGTGCTGCTCGGCCCAGCCAGTCGGATCGGGTCGGACCGAGACATTTTCACCTTCATAGCGGTGAAAATGAGACAGATTCATAATGTAATGATGCAATGACCTGCAATCTTACGTTAAAAAGAAAAAGTTGCGCACCTCTTCCAAGCCAAACAAGAAGTAAAATCAGCTTTCAGCAGGTGTACATTTGACATCGGGCGGGTTGTGAAAAGTGGTTGTGCGGTTCGGGTAAGAATATTTTACCACTCTGCAGATGGGAAAAAAACAAAGACAGTAAAATGAAGGAAAAAAAACACGTCTACATATCACTGCTGCAGGAAAATTATAAAATGAATTGTAGGTTGCAAATGTCAATGATTTTTTAAACATCAATTTATTTTATTTTTCATTTAAACAAATATCCGGTAGCCTACATAGAACCTTTGGGGTGATGCAGAGGGCGTTTATTGGTTGATTAAGAATTTTGCATATTGGCTGCTAGTGAATCCATCTGCACAGCCTAAAACTTATTTTCCCTGCAGCCAAACAACGTAATGTAGTCACTTCGGTGTTAGTGGTTATTTCTGTTAATCTGTTTTTTTACCTTTTTTAAGAACTCAGCATCATATTGATCCAGTTTCGTGAATTATTTGCAGCGCAGCCATCAGAATATTTCCTCTTTGGTTAACTCTTAACGTGTTAGGATGACTCCCAACCATTTTGAGGTTTGGGAGCTACTTTTAGCACTAAAATGCTTTGTGAAATACTCTTAGGCGAACTCCTAAAGTTAAGACTGACACCCACTTTTTCTAGGACTTACTCCTAAATCAGCCCGTTAGGAGCTACTTTTAGCCCTAAGATTCTTTGTGAATACGGGCCCTGGTTTCCTGTGTGTAACGCGTGTTGTGTTTCCCGGCAGGACGAAGTGGAAGCGTCAGTCTGCTGCAGGTCTGGAGCTCCTGGCTGCAGCCAGCAGGATGTTCCTGTGTCCTGCTGCCCCCTCCACAGTCGACCCTTACCTGTACAGAGCCCAAACCCCCCTCCACCACCCAGCAGCCCTGCCTCTGCTGCCACGTGTGCTCACCCACATGCACCCTCATTGACACGTCCGCACTGAGAGAAGAGGACGAGTTTGGACTCGTCTCGAATGTGGGACTGAGCCTGATCCTTAGACTGACCCTGGGACTGATCCCGGGATTGATCCTGAGACTGAGCTTACCATGGGAAATATTTTTAGGAAACACCAAGAGACTGAATTTCATCGATGAGCTGAACATTGATCAGATCAAACCGGAACACACCACCACCATGGGGTCCATCAGAGACCAAGCACAGTCAACGTGAGGGGGATGATGCTTTGAAGACAAACGGTGTACACTAACGTCCCCCCATGTGCAACGTTTTTTCATTATTAAAGTCTTTACGTTTCTTTGTTCTTCTTCTGGCTTGATGCGGGGGTGGAGTGGGGGTAGGGGTGTCTTCTGCCTCCTCAGAGCATCACACACATTTGGTCCCGTGTGGTGAACTCCATCACCTCGTAGGGGTGGTGGACTGTCTCTGGTGGGGCTAGGTTGAGACTGAGTTTGGACTGGTTGGGAGTAGTTGGGAGAATGTCTTTAGACTGTTTGGGACTATGTTGGGACTAAGTTGGTACTGGTTTGGGAAAAGGTTAAGATTGGGATTGGACTCGTTGGACCAGTTCGGACTAGGTTGAAACTGGGTTGGGGTTGGTTCAGAATGGGTTGGGACTGGTTTGGACTGGTTAGGCATAGGTGGGAGAAGGGACGAAGGTGGGAGAAGGTTGGGACCAGTTGGGACTGGTTTTGGACTATTTGGGACTAAGTTAGTACTAGTTTGTACCTGTTTGGGCCTTGGTCGGGATTGGGATGTGACTAGTTGGGGCTAGTTGGGAATAGGTTGTGACTTAAGGGGTTGGGATTAGGTTGGGACTGGTTCAGACTGGTTTTGGACATGTTGGTAGAGACTGGGGTCTTTATCTCAGACTGATTGAGGATCTTGTAAATCATTGATCAACAAAACATTTGCTGTTAAGGTTAAGCTCTTTATGGACTGTTCTCTGTCCGTCCAGACAGATTCAGACGTTCCTGATGATAAAATATTAACCAGATAGTGAAATATTGATGCTGGTAAAAGGCAGCAGTAACCTTAAGGTAGCTCCTTTATTTCTGAAAACAAGCCAGCGTGTTCTGACATGGATGTTCAAGGTCAGGTTCTGAATAGGTCTTTAGATCAGCCAACATAACAAGCCATAATAATATAAATATGCTGACGGTTTTATTCAGGTTTCATGAAAAACAGATAAAAGAAACACAGAGGTGAATCCATAAACTACGGCAGCCCCAAAGGACAAACATCCCAGAGAGAAATCCAGCATCTGTGTGGAAATGTTTCATGTCTGAGGTTCTTAAGAAGGTCTGCAGATCTAAGATGTAGTCCCTCTCGGCCATTGCTGAGTCACCATCAGACATGTTGCTCCAGCGTTCCCAGTTCTTTCAGTGGCATCACTTCCACCCTCGGACTCATCTCCTTCCGGTTGTTTTTAACGAAGACTGAAGATGAGAACTGAAACCAGAAGAAGACCATCTGACTCCACTGGCCCTCTGCGAGTCCAGGATCATGTGACTTCTGTCCGTCTTTCCTCTAACTGCTGCTCCGACATCCGCCTGGCTTCTCATCATTTCTCCTCCTCCAACCCACTGATCTTCTTTTTCTTCTTCTTCTTCGTGGCGTCACTTTCCTCCAACCCGCTGGAGAACTCTGATCGGAACAGCCGGGCCTCCCTCTGACCCGGATGAAACCTGCAACCAAACCAGGAGAACCAATCAGATTTTGCTCAGAGGGGACAGAACCGCAACTCCCAGAATGCACTTCAGGGGCTAATAACCTCTCATCAGGCTAAAGCCAACGTTGCTACCAGTTGCGTTTATCTAGAGTTTAGCATCAAGAGTTTATCTGGATAAAACAAGAAAAACCCAAACCAACAGGAAAAGGTAACAATAACAAAAACAGACGGTTTAGTTTGAAAAACACCAACATTTCACAAACAGCCAAGGGATAAAGTTTTTTTTATTTTTATTTATTTATTTGTTTTTTAGCCAATGGATAAAGTACGGAGCTCAGTTTTTACAATTTACTCAGATTTACTAGATTTACTTCTTTTTTTCAAAAGAAAAAAAAAGAGATTTTAACAAAAACATTTATTTAAAAAATTGTGAAACAAAAAATTAAAATCACAATATTCGTGTGGATAGATTGTTTTCTCCCACCCCGTACAAATTACGAGCGTAACTGATTTCCACCACACAACCAACATCTCACCTTTTCTTTCCGTCTTTCTTCTGGTTCTTGACTGGACTCCTGTCGGGCTTCCTTTGCAGCTTTGTCTTGGCCCCCAGTTCTCCGGGTTTTCCAGGTTTTCCGGGTTTTCCGGGGCCTCCGGTGGACGTCAGTCCCCGCGGAGCGTCTCTGAGGCCGAAGCTCTTGGCGGCGTGACCGAGGTGGAGCGAACGGATGTGGAAGATGTGTTTGAGGTGAGCAGGGTAAGTGGTGTACGCACGCAGGAAGGACTGCAAAGCTGATGACATCACAGACAGTCAGCCAATCAGACGGCAGCCCTGACCTCTGTGGTCACATGGTCTACCTACCTTTCTTGGCGGACTGCAGAGTCTGGGCGTCAGCGTGGACAAAGTTTTCAAACTCAGTTTGGAGGACGGTGGCGCGTTCACGAACTTCCTGCTCCAGAGCTTTGGGTGAACTCTGATGAGACACAGACGTGATCAGGTTATCGATCAGTGATCGGGACTTTTAACTGGTTAAAGCCTAGTGAACCCTCAAAGATCGACACCTCTCAAGAAAACCACAAAAACTCTTCGGACCTTTAGGTCCACTTCTGAGAGCCAGGGAACCGAACTGCCCCGTTCCTCCTACCTTGCTGTGGTACTTGCCCCGCCCCTTGTACGTGTCGTCCATCATCAGACAGGACAGCGTGTCCTGTAACTTCATCTCTGATAGGCTGAAAAACAAGCCCCACCCCCTCAGTCAGAACCAACGTGGACCAATGACATTAAATTGCAGGAGTTCATTACATCGGCGGTGTCCGAATGTGCGCCCTTTTCCAAACATCGCGCCATATATCGGGCGCACGCCATTTTGTAGTGGTGTCCGAATGTCCAGAAGGAAAAAAGTAGTGCACTCAAAGTTACCCACAATGCATCTTGAAAAGTAGTGAGCATCGATGGTCACTAGACGGGGCAATATTGACCACAATGCATTGCGGGCAGAAGCTAACGTGACGTATTGCTAACGTTACATGCGGCATTCCCCACACACGTCCTCTGATCTGCCGTCGTTTTCTTATTTTTATCATTAATACTTCAATTTGTCGGTAAGAAGATGCTAAAGTTTAAAAGTGGCTCTATTTCTCTGATGGAAAACGCTGCATGAGCTGACGGACGTCATGAACATCAGAGCAGCAGGTTGAAATAAAAATAAAAACTGTCGGGCTGTCATATTATATGAAAACATCTGAACAAAAAATGAATAAAACAAGATTTAAGGATATAATATATTTTTTGATGACAGGGTAGATTTGATCTGGGTTTGCTGTGGCAACGGCTGGTAGTCACGTGATCCGCGGCGGGGGAGAAAGTAGTGAGCTTCCTGTCCGAATCGCCATCAGAATGAGTCCCCTACATAGTGCGCTATGTAGTGCAGCCCTATGTAGTGATTGAGGGGTTAGGGCATAGGGCGCACGTTCGGACACGGCCTATGATTTTACCTCGTATACTCCGCCTAGTGGTACCCTCCGGTATTGGCCGTTTAGGCCGTGCTGTGCCTACATAGTTTACAGCAAGTAATGTTTGTACACACAGCAGAAAGAGCGCTTGCGGGCATGCTCGCGTACACAGCAAGTATATCCCAGGCCCTGGGAAACTTTAGAGGACCAATTATAGTACCCAGAGAGAACCCATCAATGCAATGGGGTTACATGCAAACTCCACCACCATTCTTATTCATTACCCAGTAAGAGAATAAGGTTAAACAGATGACAGAAAAATAGTAGAGTTTAAAAGGGCGAGGAGCTGTCTGAGCTTTCAATAAAAAAAGGGAATTGAGTTAAAAAGAAATACAAAGATGATCAAGACGAGTTAGAAAGACAAGGTTGTCAAAGTCTGTTCTTTTAGACCAAATAATATTTTTCTTCTCTTCTTTCTAATACACTCTTCAAGACAAGGTGAAGAGGACACAAGGAGTTAGATTTAGTCATGTCATACAGTATGTGTGTGTGTGTGGGTGTGTGTGTGTGTGTGTGTGTGTGTGATTAGATATCTGTCTGCACCTTTGTCTTGAAGGAACCTCATAATGTGTCTGTCAGAGCAACAAGGGCACAAAGATAAACTTATCCTTACACACTGACACACAAACACAGATTACACGAAGTACCAGGTAGAAAACTGTTGCACCTAATATCTTGGTAGTATACACACACACACACATGCACGCACACACACACACACACACACATACACTCCCATTTAGTCATTTAATCTTCACATGTAAATTAACTCAAAGCCATCCTATCCATCTCATCCATTAATCTTGCCCTTCATTTGCCCATTCAACCTGTCTGTTCAGCCTGATATTTTTATCAGCATAAATCTCCTCATCAAGCCGTCTTTATTTCTATATAACGATAATCTTGTCTTTTTGGGGGCATTCTGATGCTGAACAAATGGCTGCAATTTGTCCTTGGAGTACATGTCTGCATGTGGTAGGCAGAGTAGCATTCTCATCTGAATTACTGAAACTGATTTATGAAATGCCCAACTGCTTGAATAATTTGTGTGTGTGTGTGCTCGTCTGTGTATGAAATCAAACAACAGAAGGAGGAGTCCAATGTGTCCTCCAGAAGTCTGCATTTGTTGTTCTGTGATACATCTTCATTTTACCAGCTCATTACCTCTGTTTCACACCACAATACGTGCTGTATTTCCAGACTTGGGACGCATGGGGAGAGAGGTTATTGGCTTGATGTTTTTCTGTATTTTTCTTCTTATAACTTTAATAACTTAATTAATTTTTTTTTTTCTGTCTTCCGAATGATGAAAAGCTAAAAGTGAAGACTTGATGGCATTTCTGTCAGCTTTGGGTGAAGGGTTCAGAAAAACCATTTCCTCAATATGTGCAATGGGTCTTCTTCTTCTGGGAATTGAATTAAATTCAATAACTGAACTCAGCCATTGAAAAGAAAATGCCTATTTGTAATCCTGACCTTTAATTTACTGCTTTAAATCTTGAACTTATGGATAATACCAAACAATGATTTTCTTGGCTTTGTAGTGCACCTGCTGCCAACAAGTGAGAAGCAAAGGACATCCCGTAGATGTTGACCGTCCATCACAGCACCAACGCAGACATAAGCAGCTACATTTAGAGTCAATTAGTGTCAATTTACAATCAGCTATTAAGATAATTGCTGAATGGTTTCGACTGTGGAAGGAAGCAGGAATACATGGAGAGAACGAGCAAACTCCTCAGATGTTTGTCGAACCAGAGACCTTCCTGCTGCAATGTGACAGTGCTTAACACAACAACACCAACATCTGTACACATCTCATTCTCTAAATACAATTACCACAAAGCCGGTTTGCATTTAAACGTCCCATTTGTGCTGCAGTTAGGAAGTGCATAGAAATACTCCGACCATGAAGTAAACATCAGCGCCACACCAAGTGTTTCATGTTAAACAAGTCTTTTTGGCAATGTTGGACTAAAAGTTGAACTGTTCTCTTCATTTTCTAGGCGAGGATATGGACAACATGAGGTAAGTGTTTTGCTCTCACACCCGCAGATTTTGCTTTTTTACTTGCTGTTATGTCTTTCCTCTTCCATTTTCTGATTTTTAGTGATACAACTGGAGCTGCATGCTTTGGTGCCTATTAGTGTATTGGGAGGTGGGGGTAGACACACATTTCAATTCCAACCAAAGAGATGTGATCTCTGATTAAATAAATTAAGATCTCAGACCTTAAATAGACTTAATTATTATGTTGGGATCAATCAGCTGATTATTAATATGTTAGTACTTTGTCTTAAGTCTTTTTCCACCAAATCAGCACCATGAGACTACAGCAGGGCCCTTACAGGCAGGAAAACAGTAATAGAAGATGGCAAAATGTTTCCCAGGTCTAAATTTTGCGACTGGCAGGAGCGTTGTAAGTTAATTGAGAAATTGTTCAGAGAGCTGCTCATAGGAGTGCCAGAGAAGCTGATAAAACCTCCAGTCTGATTGTAAAAGACCCTCAAGAAGATGTAAGAGACAGCGGCATCAACGCACTGCCCTGCTAAATCATCACAATCATGCTTCTCATGAAAAAGTGATCAGCAGAGGATGGTTGTATAAAAGCATAAAAAAAAGTCGATGCGTTTTCTAAGCATGTCTTCTGGGCGGATAAAGTCAGCATAAAACTTAGAAAAGGTGTGGAAAAAAACAGGAAATTCCAACAAAAGCAAGACTTTAGCAACTGTCAAGTGTGGGGTTGGATCGATGATGCGGCCAGGGGCACAGGGAACATTTCACTGGTATCAACTTCTCTTTCTTTTCCTTCACTTCTGTTCTCCCCCTCTGGCAGACACAGCAACTTCTCCGACCCTCTCTCCTCAGACCAGAGGTACTTTTTCTCCTTTACATCTTAATTTCCCTCTTGTGGTTTCTCTTGCTAAAGTGTGGGGCTTGTCTTTCCCAGTCTCATTTTTTGTCCAAACGGTGAAGTGTCTCTGCAGCGTCTGTATGTGTGGAAAGCTGCTAATAATGGCTTTTTGGATGTAACAGGAGCTGTCAATGGAGTCTGGCATCGACCCTGGCCAGGACTACTACACACAGGATTACTACAACTATGATCATGGGTTAGTACACCTATACTCCCCCATACTCTGTGAAAAGGAGTCTTTTTTTATTTATTTTTTGGTTGGGTTCATAAAATACCTTAAATTGATCAGTGTTGAAACATATATTTCCATGAAACAGTCTGAATTTACGTTTAAAGTGAAATCATAAGTAAACAGCTGATTCTTCTAGTCAACATGTTGAATGTGTAGAAAGTGGGCAGGTGGAAAAGACCTTAGCCTAATTAGTCCCCCTCTCCGTTCCTACAACTTTCCCATATCATTCCTTAGAGTCCGGGTGAGGGAAGCAAAAGATTAAAAAAATAGAAGAAATGCATGAACTTTAACAGTAGATGTTCTTGTTACATGGTGGAAAGGTCACCTTTATAGTAGAAGACACACTTTTAAGTTCCCAGTTGATTACACTGCACATGTGGCTAATTCATTTATTGACATTTATTAATCTAATATGGCTGCCTTTACTGTTGCATGGCTGCAGGTGCAGTTAGAGCTGCACCAATGTGCAGACTTCATTAACTGAATACACGGTGGTAAGGACACTCCAGGTGGTGAATAGAGGCCAACAACCACTATTTCACATCTGACCTTTCATCAATAACTGTGAAAGGCAATACTGTGGTTGTTACTGCGGGTGCTTTATGCAGCTGAGTCCCATGTCAGCCACACAACGGCTGCTCTAACATTGATCTGATTGCATCAGCTACAGAATGTTGGCCATGGCAGCTACAGTACCTGCCTCACGCCAGCTTCATTCCATTGTTGAGCCACAGGAAGTGAACGTATGTGTGTGAGCTCTCTTATACTATATGTTTGTATATCTGAAGGAAGCTGAAGGAAAGAAAAGACTATAATTAACATTAAACAAACAAGTAAGATGAACACAATATCCCTCCTTAGCGTGTGTGTGTGTTGTTGTGCAGACTGCCCGCCATCTGTGAATCATTGTTGTTTGTCTTTAAATGATTTTAGCTTCAGTCTCTCAGGAATTTAATTTGATTCTCCCAAACACACCCCGCCATCCTGCAAAAACACACAGTAGAAATCACTCACACACTCACAGCCTCTCCTGTGGCATAAGCTTTCATTCAGTCACACGATCCCTCAAACGTTCTCTTGCTTGTTCTTTCACACACACCCGTACACTATCACACAAACACACACACTCTGAGCTAATTCTCTGTGCCTCGATTCGCAGCAATGTAGCAGCTAATCAGGCACCCAGCCGTGGAAGCAGACAATAGGCCAGATGCTGGTGGCTTAGAGCAACATGCACTAACTCACTCTGTGCATACAAAATCAGGAAATTAAGCTTCGTAAGAATGACATCTCATATGTTCATTTGTTTCGTTTAATGAATGGAGCAGGTAGTGTATGCCACCGTGAAGCCTTTTTCTCTTTCATTAAATTCCTTCCAATCAACAGACATGAGGTTTTGTAGTATTTTCCTCTGTGATCACATTCATAAACTGTTTATTATAATATAAATTCTGGATGTCATAGTTCATGAACTTTTGGCTTTTTATCTGTCTCTAAAAGAAGACATCATCATTAGATTGTGGTTGTGGGGCTGCAGTCATCCACCAACAGTACGGTTTGCATTCAGCGTCTACGGATGCAGAGAATCAATAGAATCCTTTGTTGCAAAGTTGTGATGTTTGGGGAAAAAAACTTACACACACACACACTCAACCAATTAGGCCAAATTCAAGTTACCCTCCAGCTCCGGTAAAGCAATAAGGAATAAGATTTTGATCTTTGAAGTTAGCAGTGAAGGTGATGCAGTACAGTGATCAGTGTGACTGCTGTAGAGCTGATCGATGCAATTTCAACATCTTTATACGTCCATCATCTCATTAAATAGTTCTTCCTCACCAGTTAAAACATGTGAAGCCTAATGGATGTCAAAAGACTGTGTTTTATAGATGTGTAGATGCAGAGTCTTTTTTCAGTATATTGTGTGAGGGAATTGTTTCCACCTCAAAAACAAGGACCTAGATCTCTTTTCTAGCTTATCTCTCCCCTTTCTTTTTTGGCCATTGTTTCTGAAAAGAGCACAAGCAATAATGTATGTTGTTCTTTTTTACCCTTTTATTGTTATATATAATTAATTGAGGTTGTTTCTGAATTTAAAGACTGATGTAGACTCTGTTCATGGTTGAAAAATATTGGAAAATGTGTACCTAAGGACATTATTTCCATGAGAAATCTTTGAATATTTTTCAAAAAAGCGTGATAAATGATGCAAATGATTGCCTTGATGTGTCAGTTAACATGCAAGGTGTAGTATTTAGCTAGATCCAGAGGTGATGCAGCACATACGCTACACCCAATAACTGAGGAGAACCCACCTGCTCTATAGCCAATGGTTGGTTTGTCCTTTCTGGTCTGCTGTAGAAATATGACAGACAAGGCAGCAAGGTAGATTGTGAAGACTAGCATTTTCTAAAGTTTTTTTTAAATCTGCATATTTACTGTAAGTCAATCTGGTTAAAAAAAAGTCTGGTTAAAACTACAGTGAGCATGCATATCACTGAAAATATGGAACTGGTGTAATAGGTCTTAGTCTTAATAAGTGACTTTTCCTTTGCTTGGAGTCACTTGTAAGATGAGGGTTTATGGTGCATATTCCACAGTGGTTGGGCTACAACTGGCTGCCAATTATCTTCCTGTGTGTATCATCCTTTACATCATACAACTGTGTTTGCAAACTCAAGGTTTTGTTTGTGAAAGCTCATTTTTTAAAACAAAATAAGCCCTCTCTTTTCACCTTAGTGGGCCAGAAAAAAACTTTTCTCACTTAACTTTTGCAGCTCACAGCACTCTTTCTCCCTTTTTAGACCCTTGCAGTTCGACTTTGATCCAATATCCTGATGCTGCTCATTCTGCATCATTCGTTCCACCAGAAACTGCTCTGTTGCGTCTAGCTACAAAAACATCATGTTATGCCAAAGATCAGAAACTTTGACATGCATAAAGTGATTATTTGGTTATTACCGCCCTCTGGTGGTGATGTGGGGTGGCATGAAGGAGGGGCAAAGAAAAGGTAAAAGGAGTGAAGGGAGGGAAAGAATTTAGGAGAGAATGTGACTGAGGCCTATAAATAATATTGTGGCTCCTCTGTAGGTTGAGTTTGCAGGTTAAAAACAAAATTCCTATAATCAGAGGCTAGTGGAGGGTTAAGACTCACCACATTAGCCTGCAGAGGTCAAAGTATAAGGTTTATTTATGAATGTGACATTTATGTATTATGGGGTCTTTTTGCTTTGACTCCTTCATTTTTCACCCATTCTTTCTTCTTTTCCTCTTATGTTTTTATCTCTCCCTCCTGTTTCCCTCACCCCTCATCCATCTGTCATCCATGTGGCTCATCCATTTGTTTATTACTTGGCCACTTAATGTAATAGAAGGGCAATTTCTCCCACCAGCTGACCGTGGGCAGAATAATTACTCAAGGTAACTTCTCAGTGCAACTCCGGTAAAGGACTCACAGCTGATTGGTTACTTTAATCACACTGGGACATATTGTTTTCAGGAAACCATTCAAGAGAATGCAATTTATTTATCTTTTTTAGCTACTGGCTGTTTGAGTTGCTTACTGCAGGGCATAGAGCCCAAGTACTGAGTACTGATACACAACAGTTTTCTTAGCAAGTAGATTCGGGCAGCTCTCCCAGCAACAGGCAACAAAGAGAAACAAAAGGGTGGAAAATCGATTCCAGTATTTCTGCAAACAGAATGTCTCCTGGCAACAAAATGCTCCTTCTGTGATTAGACCAGCTTCGTTTAGGGAAGTCATTAGACATTGCTTATTATTGCACTGAACCACATTGTCGCACTGTGTGTTATTGCTCGGATAAGTGGCCGCTGGTAAAGAAGTGCACAGCTCTGTTTATAAGCAGCTTTCGCTCCCGCCTGCGATTGGCTGAGGCCGCACTAAAACACAGCTTCCATTTATTTCCACTAAAGTAATGAAACTTAAACTTAAAAAGTTATTAGCTAGAAAATTGCTCTTTGCATTGCCTGCTTTTTTTATTTATTAATGGCTCATCCGTGTTCTGCTTCCCTTTCTCTGTCTACGCAGGTATGAGTTGCCTCAGTACGGCAGCCGCAGGAAGCTCATCTCTACCTCTGGCCTCTATGATGAATATGGAGAGGTCGTAGTTGAGGACGATGGCAGCTACTACTACAGTCCGCAGGAGTCCGATGGAGAGGTAAACAAAGATCAAAACTAGGTGAAATCCTAGTCCATGTGCAGTAGTGTGAGATATTTATTGATCATTTGAATTTGACCAAATCTGCATGCACATACAGTCACAGAAAAAATGTTAGGCCAACTTGTTTTCCTCAATTTCTTCTTCATTTTATCAAGTGTTTTTCTTTTGTGATAGCCATTGTATCAGCAATACACAATGTTGGGTACTGTACAAGGCATGTACCAAAAAAAAGTATCTCTGCATATACAAATTTCTGGCAAAATCAACATTTGAATTATTGAATATCAAGATCAGAGCCTTGTTAACAATGTCAGAGATTTTAGTCAGAAAATACAACAGAATATGCTGAATTATGCAGGATTTACAAATTAACCGTATCTTTACTCTGCCTTAATGATGGATTTACTTCAGAAAAACAGCTTTGAGTTCCTTTTTTTTTTACAACCTCTAACATGAATATTCATGAAGGAAAACGCTGCGTCTAAAACAAGATCTCATTCGTCTGCAGCCACTACTCACTAAATCCTCCAGCACTTAGCTCTCTGAAACAGAAACTTCATTTCTGAGACACCGTTAAGATGATGCTCTGATCGTTTGAGATGGTATTTATGACTCCATCCATCCTCATAACAGCTGCGTATGACTGATAATGAGGGAATGAGAAGAACTCCAAAGCGGTCATTTGGAAAATAAAAGCTGCCTCCTGATTGGCACACCCTGGTTAAGTTTTAAAGCACAAATGAACCTGCACAACCTTGAGGGCAGAAAGCACATTGCTTGACTATTTTCGTGTGGGTGCAGACAAAGCAACACTTTTTCATCCTCTCCTCTGCAACCTCACAGTTTGATGTGTAACTTACTCCTACACAGCTTGGAGAAATGTCATTCCCTCTTAAACTTTAAATGCATTTTAGCTGCATTTGACCAGAGGAATTAGGTTCTTATAGGGAGTCTCTTTCTTGACTACAGAGAATAGGGGCTAATCAATTGCAAACACTTTTGAGATTACACAGAACCTTTAAGGTGGGGCATTTAGGTTTAACATTTCTAAATGGTCAACTATTTTCATCTTTTTGCCAAAATCATTTCAAATTGAATCTCTTTAACGGCTTGTAAAACCTGGCAGATTTCATTTGTATATCAGGAGTGCATGATGTTGCATCACCAATATGGTGGACTGTCAAAGGAACAGCAGCAGGGGCTAAAATAATGTTTAACTTCTGGTAAAACTAATGGAATTGTGCAATTTGTGTACTCTCTTGTTTAAAAGACTAATGTCCTTCATCTGGCACTCAGGTTTAAGGAGAAAAGTTGTGCTAAAACATTTCGAAAGAGCAACAGCTACTAGGAAAACTCCATGACCAGGCGACCAGCTGAACACGTGGTGAAGTTTCATCCCTTTTATGGGGAAAAATAGAATATACTCGCTCTACTTGAGAAATAACCCAGGCTGGGGAGAGTGACCGGGAACATTTTCACCACATTCTGACACAACGGATCCAATTGATTCTTTTGCCATCTTTGTTAAGAACCTTTTACGTTTTCATCA
Source organism: Craterocephalus amniculus (assembly GCA_036024015.1). Lineage (NCBI taxonomy): Eukaryota > Metazoa > Chordata > Actinopteri > Atheriniformes > Atherinidae > Craterocephalus > Craterocephalus amniculus. The sequence continues at coordinate 17,368 of JAVQJG010030047.1, forward strand.
TCAACAAGCTACAGTCAGGCTCTCTGAAACATGAACCACCAAATCAAACTGCTGAAATTAGGCAAACATGATAAAAAGAAGCCCGCCAGATTATTAATGTAAACCTGGGTCTTCTATTCAAAATCTCAAACTATTAAACTGTGCTTTTAGAGGTGTACGCTTGTAAGTTACGTTCATATTATAAAACTGTGATGTGTCGGTTACACTCCTCACATTGAAGCCTTTTGAAATATAAACCTCTTGTATGTATCATCACAACAACAGGTGAGGAGACAGTTGCAAGGAGACAAATTAGCCTCTCACTCTGCCCACCTCAAGCCTCAGCCTGTTCCACCTCCGAGAAAGACCCCCGGTCCTCCGAGAACCGAGGGTGACAACAAACAAGAAGGCGGCACGAGTAAACCGAAAGGCTGGAGTGGAGCTGCCGGGCTGAAGGCCGTGATGAAAATGAGTGCGCTGCTGTCCCCCGCGGGTAAAACATCCGCTCCAGCCGTCCACCCACCTTGGAGCAAAGCCAGAGTCGGACCGATGGAGGAAGGAGCAGATGTTAGGCAGAGAAAGGCGGAGGCGGGGAAAAGAGCGGACAAAAACAGAGGAAGAGACGAAGCGATGGAAAAAAAGAGGGGAAGAGAAGGAAGAGGAGAGTTAGAAACATGGGGGGAAAGCAACAAAAGCAACGTGATGAATAATGGGATGAGAAATGCAGCTGGAGGAGGAGAGGGCGTGAGGCCAGAGCGCAGGGGAGAGCTCCCCTCCTCCCATGGTCGCTATGTCAGCCTGGACGGCGGCATGATCATCGATGGGAGTTACTTCCAAACATCCACTGAAGCAAGCAAAGCGCCACCAGTGAAACAAAAGCTGAGCGGGGCCCTCAGCCTTATCTCCATGGCCAGAAGGCTCCAGGGACCCGCCAGGGTGGGAGATGAACAGTGGCGCGATAGTAAAAGCTGGGACGGAGAGGAGAGGAGTGGGAAGATGTATGGCTCCGTAGGAGATATGAGCGTTTCTGCATCCGTGTCTGCCAGAGGAGACGAGGGGAGGAGGTGGGAGGTGGGAGAGGAGATTAGTGACAGCGTGACAGAGCAAAGTGATTCCGAATCAGGAAACGGCAGCAGAGAGTCAGAGTTTAGTTCCTCTGACAGAAGCAGCCCAACAGAAACGAAAGAGTCCGACTCACAGGACGAGGAGGATGAGTCTGAGAATAACTCGGGGTCAGAGAGTGAGGGTCAGAGGTCACGGTCGAGCAGAACAGGTCCAAGGAGCAGCAGCAGGAGGATGGAGAGAAAAAGCAGCAGCAGCTCCGTATCTTCTCGCTCCAGGCCCAAAACCTCCCGCCACTCACGTTCTCATCACCGAACATCCGATCAAGACAGCGATGAAGGCAACCTGGAGGGGAAGTCGTCGGAGAAAAGTTCGGGCCTGACGACCAACTCGGAAGATTTGTCCCCCATCATGGAGGACTCGGAAGAAGAGGAGAAAAGCAGCGGCCGCAGTGAGTACCGAGATGAAGATCACGGAGATGAAGAGGAAGAGGAGGAATCGGGAAATGAGCCAGCTGATTGAAATCCTGATGAGGCCCCCGCGCCCCCTGCAGAGATTAAAATCTTTTCCGCTAAGTAAGGTCTTGGTGAGAAGGCTTGGATTGGGTTTGCAGTCATTACCTGAGTGGAATCTATTACTGTAATCTGTCTCCCTTTCTTCCCTGTTTGCTGTGATTTATATTCACAGGAGCTTCAGCTGCTGGCAGCAGAGCACTGGCATGTCCTCCGCTGCCCTCTCACTGTTCCTCTTATCTGCTTTCCTTTGCTTGTATTTAATCCCCCTCTTTCCAATCAGTCCTCTCCCTCTTTCTTTGTCCGCCGGGTTTACATTTGCAGTTTTCTTTTCTCCCTCAAGCGGACTTCTCTTGTCTCCACGAGCAGCTGACTCCGTCTCTGCAGCTGCTGCTGCTCAAACATTGTTATCCGCTGACCCCCTCTTTGTGGCAGCAAAGCTTTGTTTCAGCTTTTTTTTCCATTTGTCATCGTTATTTTCTGTGTGAGTCACTCTCCCGGGATCTGTCAGCCCCTCCTGTGCCCGTTATCTACACGGGGAAAAAGATGCTTTCGCTGTCAAGAGAAAAGAGAACATATCATCCCACCCTTCCATACTTTCAAGGTTAAGTGTGAAAACTGTCGGGGTTATATTGTGTGATAGCAGATCAGAGCTTTGTTCACAGCTGCCTCTTTCTTCTTGCAAAGAGTGTGTGTGTGTGTGTTTGTGTGCATGGGCAGTGTTGGCTCTGACCTTCAGTGAAATGTTGCGTCCAGCATACAGTTTATCATCAAAGGCATTCCTTTAACTGCTTTGTTTTGGCGAAATTTGAAGCATCAGAAAATTGAATGGATGCTTTGAATATCTGCTGAAAAGCGTGAAATTAACACCGCCGCACGGATCTATCCTTTTTTTTTGTCTGCAAAGTGAAGGCACCCCTTTTATTTTCTGAATTTTATGAGACAAAAATAGTGTACAAGATGAAAGATGTCTAGACGTCTCAAAGAAAATAAGAAAGAATCACAAGAGTGGTTTTATTCTTTCAGCAAAGGGATTTAAGTTTCGTGATAAGCTTTTACTTTTTTCCGTGCGCTGGACTTTTTAGGTTCGTCCAGAGTTTTTTATTTATCCGAAAAGTGAGGATTGGATGAGTGTCATGTGTTCCAGTAACATGTTTTACTGACGATAACACAGCATGACAGGTCCACCGCCGTGTCTGTTGGAGAGGTGCTGTGATTAAATTGTGGACCCATTTCTCTCCAAGCAAAAAAAAATCTCAGCTGTGTTTTTTAAACTGTTATTGAAATTGCTATTTAAAAACATATTTTACTTTATGTTACTACTGTCTAATTTGAAAAAGAAATCTGAATCTTAATCAGTCATTTAAATAACTGCATCTTGGTTGATTGTTGACTCTTTTAAAGTTTGAGCAATATTTGGAAAGCTTGATTCACCTGCATCTGCTGATCTATAAGAAGTTAAAGCCCTAAAAAGCTTCGCAAGACCTTGACAGATTAAACTTTGAGCTTAAATTTTATATAGTTTGGTTTAGTTTGAGGGAATTAATGTATTCTTCTTTGCTCAAAGACTTCATTAAAGCAAACCATAAATTATTTTCTAAGTCCTACCAATCCAACCAACTTTAGTTTTTTTGCACTGGAAACACCGCTGTGGACCAAACTGATGTAGAATTGTAAAATTAATGACAAAAGCCTAAAACCTGAACTTTTATCCGACTTTTAATCCACCCAAAATTATAAGTGAATCTGAAACAGATTTCAAACACATTTCATCAATGTCAAAACATCTGTAAAGTTCCCAACATGTGGTAGATTTTTAATGGATGTGTTGTTTTCTAAAAAGGCACAGAACTAAGTTGAAGAAAAGTATCGGGACTTCAGAAGATTTACTGCATTACTGGACAATCCTGTCCACTAAGCGGAGCAGAAATACATGTATATATATTTTGTGAGCGGACTTTTGAACATATAATTTTTATCTTCTCATATTTTTATTGATTTAAGTGCTGGTAAAATCTGTATTGTCATTATGAGAAATCAGAAAAACAGATTTTAAACTGAGAACTGAAAATCGTACAAAACTCAGCAGCACATTTTTTGATGTAAAAGTGAATGAAACATGAATTCCAGTCAATGTATTTTTGTCTCTTTGAACATAAACTTTGTGTCTGACAACAATTCCTCTTCATGCATGTTAGAAAAATAAGTTTCAGCATTAAAGCACTTAGAATCCACTGCATATGACTCCACAAAACATCACATTAGTTTAACTAACTTCAATAAATCGCAATATGTTGCTCCCACCCATATTGCATCACAGATGTGCCATCATACTCTAAATTTACTCAAAGGAACTTTAGTATGAGATGATACACCCCTGCACTGACACAAACACATCACATTTCCTTCTTTGCATCTCTTCTTTTGCTCGTGTTTCTCTTGTTTGATCTGGAAAACCAGCTAAAACCTTCTTCAGGAACATCAATGAAACATTAGCTTATTCCGTGTGATCTGTTTCCCAGCAGGGCAGCAGAAAGCGTCGGATCAAGTTGGTGCTGGACCGGGAGTACGAGACCAGCTCCACCGGTGAGGACAGCATAGCGGAAACCCAACGCAGCCGCCTTCCCTCCACCCACAACAGCCACGTTAATGTAAACGGGAGCATCTATGTGGCCCAGAACGGCTCCATCATCCGCACCAGACGCTCGGTGAACGTCGCAGGTCCCACAAACACCACCGCCACCACCACACCAAACAACCACCTCAAACCGAGCTCTCCCGTCTTCAGCTCACGTTTGGCTAAGCACTTTAAAAAACTAGACAAAATGGCCGCCACGCTGGAGGAAAGAGTCCCTCTCAACATCCCCAGGACAATCGCGGAGGGCGGCTGCAGCACGCTGCACACCTTCCGAAGCTCTAAACCAGCCACCTCCTCTTTTTCGAACTCTGACAACAACAAAACGCTGAACGTGTTTAACACTCGACAATCTAGCGCGTCTTTGGGGTCAACCAGCATCAGCAACACGGGCCCCGAAAGTCTACCGACCGAACCGCAGCAAGCGGCGCAGAGCTGCGCGGACCGTCCCGAGGGCTCAGCAGAGAGAGACAAGCCGAAGGAAGGCGAGAGCGAGTCCAAGGTGGACGACGACAACAGCAGCGACAAAGATGGCGTCGTTCCGAGAGAGCCGCAGGAGTGTCTGAGCGACAGGACGCAGTCCGACGAGGAGGAGTTATGGATGGGCCCGTGGAACAGCCTTCACATACCCATGACCAAACTCTGACTCACCCCCGGGACCACTGTGCTTATTATTGCCAAGTTCATTAAAATGTTTGGACTTTGTTTCTGCTCATTAGCTGTGAAATGCATGTGGTTGCTCCATTTAGGTTAAAGGAATCTCGTTATCTGATTGGATGAGGAGCTTACAGTGAGCAGGCATCACACATGCGAGCTGAAATAACTTCACTTATTTAAGTTTAAAAATACTAAGCGAGTGCTTTGGCATCTGATTGGTTATTTGCTAGTTTTCCCATCAAAACGTATTTTGTTTCGTAACGTCTCAGTGCTCCAATCTGTCCATCTCTTCAGCACATTCAGAAAACTGGACCTAGAAGGAGAGGACTTGCTATATTTTTACAATGACAGTGAGGAAAAACTTGATAAACCTTTTTATGGCCCTTTAAGTGACTGGTGTCTATGTGGGACAGAGCTAGTTTCATTCAGTATTATGGCCACTGGCACAACTCATCTCGAACTTGCTTGACACCTTTCATCGACACATGAAGTCTTGTATTCTTCACACTTGCCTTTTTATTCTTGTCAAGTTGCTTGGCAGACCAGATCCAAATAAAGTTTCATCTGATTAAACGTGTGATGTTACATCTTTAACACCGAGAAGCCCTGGAGAATGCTGTCATTAAATGCGAAGTGGCATAAGACTTTTCTTTTTTTTGGTTTTCTGGCAAGTAATTCTCTCATTAAAAGCCCAACTTACTGAGCAGATGCGTTTATCCAAAGCGACTTACATTTGAGAGAACAGCACAAGCATGAAATCAAAGAGCAGCATACAGCATGAGCAGGTGGACTGCTATTCTTTTTCAAGTGCTATTCTTTTTTTTTTTGTGCGTGTGCACAACATGTCCCCTGTAGTAATAAAAACATGCAATTCGCTATCAGAGAACCATGGTATAGTAAGTGCATGGAGCAGTTAGTGTGTCAGGTTGGACACATTAAGTGCGAAAATGCTCTTCAAAGAGATGAGTCCTAAGTTTGCTCTTAAAGGTAGAAACAGACTCTGAGGGCCAATGAGATTGGTAGCTCGTTCCACCATCGGGGGACAACAGATGAGAAGAGTCTGGATGCTGATCTCATGCCGCGCTGTGGTGGAACCACCAGGCGTCTTTCAGCGGCTGAGTATAGCTGATGAGAGGGAGCGTAGCTCTGGATGAATGAGTGAAGGTAGGTAGGAGCCGTGTACTTTAGGGTTTGGTAACCCAGCTTTGAACTTGATGCGCGCTGCAACTGGAAGCCAGTGCAGAGAAATCAGAAGGGGAGAGTGACATGAGCCTCTTGGGCTGGTTGAAGACCAGACGTGATGCAGCATCTGGATCATCTGAGGTGTAACTGAGGATGCAGGAAGACCGGCCTGCAGGGAGTTACAGTAGTCGATGCGAGACAGGAGCAGGGCCTGGACTAGAAGCTGTGTTGTATATTCTGCCCGGAAGGGTCTGATTTTCCTGATGTTGTAAAGAGCAAATCGAAATGACCTGGCTACAGAGTTAACCTGGTCCTAGAAGGAGAGCTGGCTGTCCAGCATGACCACGAGGTTCCTGGCAGATGTTGTGGGTGCAAGTGTGATGGAGTCAAGCTGCACGTTTAAATGAGGAGGTAAGGAGTTACTGGCAGGACAGACGATGAGCTCAGTTTTGGACAGATTGAGCTGAATGTGGTGATCCTTCATCCATGCTGAGATATCAGAGAGGCAAGCAGATATCCACATCGAGACGGTGTCGTCGTCTGGAGGAAAGGAAAGGAGGAGCCGAGTGTCTGCAGCATAGCAGTGATAGGAGAAGCCATGAGAGCTGATGATCCCGCCTAATGAGTTGGTGTATAAGGAGAATAGAAGAGGGCCAAGGTCCGAACTCTGTGGCACACCCGTTGCCAGCTCATGCAGTCTGAACGTTTTTTCCTTGCCAAGAGACTCTCTGAATGATCTGTCTGCGTACGATGTGAACCATAAGAAGACAGACACTGAGATGCCAAGTTTAGAGAGTGTGGAGAGGAGGATGCGGTGGTTGACCGTGTCGAAAGCAGCAGGCAGTTTGAGCAGTATGAGGACTGAGCAACCCGGAGTGACTCTGTAACTGATAGCAGGGCATTTTCAGTGGAGTGGCCCCGCCTAAAGCCTGACTGAAATGGATCGAGTAGGTTGTTGTCATGAAGGAACAGTGAAACCTGAGTGAAAACCGCTCGTTCCAGGAGTTTGGACATGAACGGCAGGAGTGAGACGGGCCGGTAGTTTCCCATCTTGGCTGGATCAAGTGAGGGTTTTTTCAGCAGCGGGTTGAGTCTGGCCTGCTTGAAGGCGGTGAGAAACACACTGCTTAAACCTTTGAAAGGACTCAAAAGTTCCACCAAAACACTGGGATGTCATTATGCTCACTCTAAATAAAAACTATACAATTTGATACATCAGGAAAAAAAAATTATATATATTTGCTGATTTAACTCTGCCACATTAAGGAGCCAATCTCATATATGTCCCTCTCCTTTGCATTTTACTTTTACTTAGTGTTAAAAAGTAAGATTTTTTAAATTTCCTGAGAAATCCATTTAACAGAGCACATTACTCTTGTCAAAGTTCATTACAGTAAGCATGGGGGAACTTTTAATTGCATAACGCATTATAGTGAATTGTTTCATCTGAAGTCTTGGGAGGAAGGATCATTAACCTGCAGAATTACCAGGTTTTAAAAATGGTAATTTAATTTGATGACTGCATAATTTTGCATTAAGTGACTCGTCAGAGTGTGCTGTACTGGTGGCGATATTTGAAACGGAGTGCTCCTTATTAAACAGAATTAGTGGACTGAGCCACAGTAATATTTTAAACAGTTTCTGGAAGGCCAGGCACGTCTGAGCGGCTCTTATTGATTCAACCAAATGACCTGATGGTATAACTGATTCCTGAGTCCGCTGTGCTGTACCTGAGAAGAGGGCAGACAGAGCTTGGCTCATTAAGCCACAGCTCCAAAGATCTGATTAGTTGCCAGGATGATTTTAGAAAGAGGACATTTTGTCCAAAATCTAAGCTGATTAATCATGTGTGCTTTAATAAATGCATAGTTCAACTCATATTCAAAGTATATGAAGTTGACTATGTTGAAGGTTGCACTAGCAGTAAAAGCACTGACAACACGGCTGTTTTATGGTGCATAAAAGTGATGTAAGGTGGATTTTTTGTTTTAGGTCCATCACCGTCAGGGATCACCATCAAGGCTTATAACATCATCATACGGCAAACTTGTTGGTTTATTTGCAGTATTTTCTTGGGATTGATGTACAGTATCATCAAAGTGCTTCCAGCAGCTCACTGTGAAAAAACTAAACTTCACAACAATTTTTTTCACAGTAAGTGCCATTGATCAAAAGATCTTACTTTGTTGCCATGGACACACTCAGTAAGGATCAGATGCTCACCCCATATTTTTGTGTATCAAGCATGTAATACACTAACAGGAGTAAAATAAAATTAGTCAGGAAGTATTCATTTAACTTAACAGCCTCATAAGACGGGCAATATTAGATGGACTTAGAAGAAGTCAAAGCTCACACTGAATAAAAATACATCAAGTTTTACAAAGGTAAAAGTAACAATTTGTAAATGTATGTACATGTAAAAAGTTGTTTTGGATAGTTTTTTTCATCCATTAACAATAACAAATAATTTGTTTTAGGTTTAAAACAAAAGGTCAGAGTTTCAGTGAAATATTTCTATATGAACGTCAAAGACTTACATATGGGTCAATAACGTGACGCCCACTTTTTCTGCTCTATGCCATAATTAAGCATTATTCATCCTTAATTATGGCATGGCTTAGTTAATGAATTAAGCCATTATTGCTTTACTAAGCCTTATTTAATGCTTTATTAACACTTTCTTAATGCTTGATTAAGCACTAATAAATGTACAGTAAGTAAGGCTTTATTAAGCACTAATAAATGTACAGTAAGTAAGGCTTTATTAAGCATTAATAAATGTACAGTCATGTCAGTAGTCATGATAAGCATTATTCAGCCTTTCTTATCACAGTCATAGCTTATTTAATGTTTTACTTAACCGTTAAAAAATGCTTAACTAAGCCTTACTTAATGCTTTATTAAGCATTAATAAATGTACAATCTTGTGATAAGTCATTACGTAAGCATTTTTCTGCCTTTTATTGATTTTAAAGAAAAAAATAGCTACTGTAACTGCATGATGAGGGGACACTGCCAGTTTCGAATAGATTTATAAAATCATTGTTTTAAAAAAAAAAAAGGACTCAAAAACCTTTACTCCTTAAACTGTCAA
>JAVQJG010030050.1:0-22139 GCA_036024015.1 Craterocephalus amniculus
TATGTTGTTTTTCATCAGACAATAACTTGGCCATAATATTACTGATTATTGTAATGCAGGTTTTTGTGACTTAATTATCTGTGAACAGAACAGAACACCATAATCTTGACAAAACAAATGTTCCTTTCCCTGTTTTCTTTCACTATTTAAAGGGTTTCATGTTTGAGGATATATTCTGTGCTGCTGACCTGAGTTTTGCTGCTGCTGGACATCTATGCTGACTTTATTACTGTAGTTTATGAAAACATCGCTCACTTTTAGTAATATCTATCTAATATTTGCTCTACTGTGTCATATTTTGTCATTCTTTTTAGGATAGAAGAATATGTTGTTCATTTGTTCAGGAGATTCAGTACACCATGGATCCTTTTGGTTTTCTCCAAGTACTGTAAGTACTGCATGGAACTGATTATTCAACTATTTCTCTGGAGATCACGTAAGTAAGTCCATCAAGTCTTATTCTTTCTCACCTTTTTCTGTCTGTCTCCTATCACTTTATAAAGGGTTTCATGTTGGAGGAAATATTATGTGCTGCTCTGCTGTTTGTTTGGAATAAATAATCTATAAAAAAAATATTGCTAAATATCTCATTTATTAATAATAATATTCATCAGTGAACATGTTCCATTATTCTCTTGTCTTATTTTTCGCGATCCCATTATATCTTGTCTAGATCAAGCAGCCTTTTTGTTTCTACTTAGAAGTGTAGAATAACTGACCGACAGAATGGTGTGGGTTTAAATTTATTAGGGAAGCCCTACTACAAGCAATTAATTTTTCACCTGTAGGCTTAATTGTTTTTCCATCAATACCTGGTGGGCTGGTCTGGGCTCAAAATGATTTTTTGTCCCAGTCCAGCCCTGTTTTTGACTATGAAACACGGAGGATCCTAATCATTTAACATATGGCTGTGTGATTATGGCCAAAATAATAATCACAATTATTTGGACCAATATTGTTATCACGATTACTAATCATGATCATTCTTTGTGTTGAAAGAACATGTGTCTTTATAGCATCAAATATAAACAATTAGGCTACGGATTTTAGTGAAAAATTTAACTTTAAATCAGAATAGATGATTATTAACGCAAAAGAATTACCCTATACTTAAGCGTTTGAATATACAGACTGCAGAGAGAATCTCAAAGTGCAACTTAATGGAAATCAAAGTCCCAGGTACATTTTTTAAATTGAACTTTTTTTTTACATGTCAATGTAATTTTCTTTTTGACATTATACATTATTTGATTATCAATCCATTTTCTCTATTCTGTTTAGTTTTTTGTTATTGTTTTTCTGTTTAACTGATTTTATTCCCACTCTTGCTAATATCCAGCAGTAAACCAGGGCAGAATCAGCCAGCAGCAGCTCGTTACATCCTCAGTCTGAGTGTGGAGTGCAGCGGAACGCTTAAGGATGGAGGATGGAGGGGAAGCAGCAGGAGCCGCTGTTCACAGAGAAAAAGCAAACTATTCGTGAGCTATACAAGTATTCTGTGATGGCAGAAAAAGTCACCAGATTAGCTGCAAGATGAATTTTTGAAAAAAAAAGTTGTTGGAGGTGTCTGAAAACTTGCTAAATATAGCAAACAGGTGGCTAAGTTAGCAACACTGGCTAGCTGCCGCTGTAGGGTGTGCACTTGCTTGTTGTTGTTTAGGTAGCTTAATGAAGCCTTAACCATTAATTGTGCAGCCCCGATGTAAAGTGAAAATTTCCAGACATTGGAGCATTAAAAATATGAAATCTTGACTGATTGGAATGTGTGGCATATGATCTGCACCAAGCTTCTGTAAATTGAATAGACAGATGGTTTTCCTGTCACATATCTTTCTAAACCCTTTAAAGATTTTTCTATGCATTACCAAACCACCACTCTTAATTTCAGTCATGTTATTTCCAAAGACATATTGTGGTCTTTATTATATGTGTATTGGTGTAGCTGTTGACTTCAAATGGTGAGATTGTGATGCTCAGGAAGTTATGAAAATAGCTCTGATATTAAAATCCATGTATCAAGTCATGTATGTGTAAATGAGTTGACCTGGTTCACTCTTAGAAAAGAGTTTATATCACCTCCTAAACTAAAACTTCACTAGCTGCCATGCATATCTAAATACTTTTTAAAAAAAAGAGAAGAACTCGGTAGAAAATATGTACTGATCGACCAAACTGAGGTTGTGTGAGAGTTTTACAGCTGCCTGAAATATGAGGTAAATAAGTTAGTTACATACAAAATAATACAATTCGCAGTAAAATGTGTTAAGAGCTCAATTTCAGCATAATTTCCACCCAACTGAAACCATTTAACCTCAGTGAAACGTTCACAGCTGAAAATATGCAGGGTCTGACACAGCTTTCCCTTGTTGATAAATACACACTTGTGTTTGGTTATGTTTTGTCATGATTTATTGTGTCTCCATAAACAGGCAATCTAATGACTGGAAATATTACAAACACTGTCAGAATTGTGTAAGAACCGAGTCTAAAACACACAGTGGGACATGCACTCTCTCGCACATAAAAGTAAACCTACACATGAGCATACATTTACTTTGTCACAAACACACAAACATAAATACGGTGCGTTCTCCTTGAGGACACACACAAGCAAGCAGTGATCCAAAGTCAGTGATGCTGAGCTGCAGCCATAAAACCGGAGAGGAAACACAAGGCAGCAAAATCTTATACCTCGCGTTACTGAGGAACCTTGACTGAACACTTGCATGTGTGACAGGGACATCAGTACATCAATATGAGCCATTAACATCACATCAGGATGATGTGGCTCCATGAGGTCACTGTCTGCTCTATGGTGTCATTTAGAGGCTAGCCAAGATACCGCCTGAATGCAGTTATGTCTGTGACTGTGACTGAAGACCTGCACGTAGGTGTTAGGGTCAGAGTGCTGCCTCGCTGCCATGCTGCTACATCGTAGGTGAGTTGAGGTCAGATGGATGCTGACCGGGTTCACAGATGCAAGGATTTACTGTTGAGCCTTGTTGAGAAGCTAGAGGTCTAATTTAACCAAACATTCAAAATACCCACACAGCAAACTCTGTAATATTCTCTCAAGGGTGTTACAGCCACAAGCTATATCATCATAAGGCATTCAGTCAAATAACAAGGCACTTTTTGGGCTTTCATCCTCTTCACGAATGAGGGCAGCTGATGTCGGTCTTGGCAAACCTTCGTTTGCTGTGCGGCTTGCTGATTACGCCTGGCTCCTTTCATTTTAACGAAAAGAAAATCATAAAGAAGCATAAAACGCAAGCCTAAGACGAGCATAAGCTCATTTTGATTGTGAAAGCTGCTGAGGTTAAACCTGTCTGTAACGAACCTGGCAGCCTCTATATTTCAGACTAGTTCCCTTCTCAAGGCGACATTTTCAATTTATTGGTTCTTTGCAGTACTCTATTACTTCCGGTTGAGTGATGTTCAACATACAAATGTAAACACAACACTACCTTGGACCTCAAAGAGGAAAACTAGGCACTTGAATTGAATTGGAAGGACATAGGAGGTAAAAGAGTACTTGAATGAATCCTGTAACAACGTGCATTTGTCAACAAGGCTTGTCTGGGGATATATTATTTTTAAGTGTGCACAAACTCCTGCACTCAAAGTTCTTCTTAAGAGACAATTACTACCCATTGATGGACGTTTTCACTCTCACCTTATTTTTCAAGTTGCCTCTGTTGTCTAAAAGTGTGTGTGTGTCTGTGTGTGTCTGCCGGGGCTGAGGTAAGAGGCTCCTGTGCTGCGGAGTGAGACGGAGGGCATTAGTCAGATTTGACCAACAAAGAGCCTGTGAGCACACAGCCAAGGGATTAGACCAACACCGCAGACTTTCATTAGTCTACAGAGAGGAAGAGGAAAAGAAAGAGCAACAGAAAGGTGGAGGGAGACAGACACTGGATTACAGAGATAGTGGGGGACTTTCATTAGAAGAGGGTAAGGGAGAAATGTTAAGATGGAGGATGAGCAGTGAGATATGGAGAAATGAAGCAAGGGAGACACTAAACACTCTGCTACTGGATTAGTCTAATACCAAGGGCTTTCATTAAATGGGAGGTAGATAGATGGATAGAGAGGGAGAAAAGAATGAAGAGAAGGAGGAGGGAATGAAATAAGATAAATATGCAGACCTGGATGGAAAAAGAGGCATAATGGAGCTGAAACAGAAGAGAGTGAGGGATAAAAATATGCAGGAACAAAAAAAAAAAATCATGTCACAAATGGTGAAGAGAAGGGAGGTCAAGAAGAAAACATGAAAAAAGGAGAGATGATGGAGAAAGCAGAGAAGGACGCAGACTGGAAAGCCAGGACCAAAAGAAGGGAAGGCAGCACAGAAAGGGAGAGGACAAGCAGAATGTTTGGTGGGCACTGGTGTAGAACTACAAGTTAGGATTAACCTCTCTACTGCACCCCCCAGCACACACACCACACACGCACACACACTCATACAGAAACACACAAAGACAAATTCAGGATCTGGGAAGAACACTGCTGTGCCAAGCTAATTAGCTGCTAACAAAAAAACTACAGCTCACGCAGATGAACTGGAGCCTTCACTCCAGAGACCCTGGTCTCAGAGGCACAAATGTGCAAATTCATACCATCATGTTTCTAGGGATGTGTGTGTGTATGTATGTGTGTGTTTGTTGGAGGCTTAGGGGTGGAGGATGCAGTGAATAAAGAACATGGCAAATGGAATATCTTCATGTGGGAAACCAAACAATTGCTAAAATGAGAGGGAAACAGAAATGATATCATGTTGACAGGCAGCTGTTAGAAAAACATGCTTTGTTGAGGGGGTTTGGGGTGGGGTAAGACATGGAACATAGAGTGGCCAGAGATAAAGGTTTCACTTCTATCTCTCAGGCCATCCTCAGTTCATCCAGCTATAGTCCTATAGATCCCACCCTTCCACTGTTACATTAGGTGTACCCCAGGGCAAAGTCCTGGGGCCTCTTCTTCATCATCTATCTCCTGGCAATATATTATGTAATTATATAACATCCTTTTCCAGTTTCCTGGATGACACCCAGCTCGGCCTCTCAAGCAAACCTAATTCCACACACTATCCTACCTCCCTCATTACCTGTGTTTCTAAAGTAAAATCTGGTTTATCTCCAGCTTTCTTAGCCAAAATAGGGACAAAACGTAAATCCTCATTGAAACCAAATCCATGTCATCCAAACCTGACTGTCTTTCCTTCTTTATTGACAGCTCCCCGGTTTATAATGTACCTCCTACTCATTCCTATCTCTCTACTATTGGAGGTACTGAGGCCCTATGTGACTCAAGAAAGATGACAGTACAAGAGGACACTGTTTAGAGGTAAAACAACTTTCATCCCTCCTCGAAACAGAAAAAACATCTGTGGACACGTACTGCAGACTGGTAGAACACAATGTTTCCTTCCTTTTCCACAAGAAGAGAGACTTTAGGGTGGCTAATAACTTGAACAAGGAGCAAAGACATGAATTAAAAACTTTACAAACTGACAAGTTACTATTCAGGGTGCAGACAAAGGGGAGCTAGAGTCATTTTGGATTGTACTGTGTGATGGAGAAACAGAGAGACAACTGGGCAACACCACTTTCTATGGAGAAATCACAAAACAAGAACATGCATTTATAGTGGATGACTTTCCTGTCACCCCAGTTCTACACATTCATTCTTTCGTTTTCTGTACCACTTAATCCAGTTCAGGGTCATGGGTGGGCTGGAGTCTATCCCAGCAATTATCAGGCGAGAGGCGGGGTACACCGTGTATGGGTCGCCAGTCCTTCACAGGGCCAATACAGCGAAAACAAATTCATACAGGACATATTGTCCTGTATCAGTACATATACTTTCATATGAACAAACACAAGTGTATATACTAAGTACACTTCAGACAATTCAACAAAGCTCTTTCAATTAAATCAGTCAATTTTTCAAAAATGTCTTCACAGCAAAAATTTAAAATTTCTTGCTAAATAATAATCTTTTAGTTTAATTTTTAAGTTGGTCATGTTTAATCTGTTGAATAACACAATCTAGTAGTGAGTTCTATTCTTTCATTACTCTTTACATTTCTGTCTGTTGCCCAAAAGTTTTAAAGTTAGGTCAATTAAAACAGCCTTAATGTCATGCCTTTTCCCATAATTAAAATATAACTAAACTAAAAGACAGTTTTTCATAGCAGATTTGTGGGTCTCTTGGTTGTGATAACATTTTTCATGAAAACCAAAAGATTTCCCTGCATCCTTATGAGACTAGTCCTCAATCCACCTAGGACAAGAGGAGGGGCTGTAAAAACATTTCTGCTTCATTTTGTTCATACATGGTGAAAAACTTTTACTTAATGAGGACGATAGGTAACAGCCACATATGATCAAACTCCACAATATTCCATGTTTTACTATTCATCGAGTTTCCACGATTCTCGTCTGTTTTCTTGTATTTGTTTTTGGAAAATGATTTAAATATAACACCCAAAACCAAAACCTTTAATACTGTGTTTTTTTAATAAACACCACTGTGGTTTTTTAATAAAAACCACTGAGGTTTTTTAATAAAAACCACTGGACTCAAAATGCTACTAGCACTGATTTTGTTTTTATTTAACTCAGAAACTTCAAGGATTTTAGATGCAGTTATTCTTTTTTTTTCCCCAACAGACCAATCAATATGATGGATATTCGACCAGCAGTTTATTTGCATAAATATATTTTTTATGTACCTTAAAAACACCCTTGTGTAAATCAAGAATACAAAACAAATGAGACCGAACATGCTATTGAAATTCAAAGCAACATTTTAGAAGTCAGGATTTTCAAGTGAAAATCCTAAGTGAGTGATTGTTGTACGCTTTATCAAAGTATCACAGATCGACTAACCCGGCGATCCTGCCAATAGCATTACGCTTGCCTCAATGATTATCCATGTATGTCTAAGTAGCAGAACAATGCTGTTTTCTTTGTCATCCTATATTGGTTGGAACAAAGTCTGGAGTTTCACAGCTCACCTTTTATCTTCTGTGCATGTTCCACCAGGGTAATGTAGCACTACACTGCTGTTCGCTTGATGCATCAAATGCGCCACCAGATGTAGTCTTTTTCATAATGTGTTTTTAATCACCATTTCTTAAGTCAGATGCCAGCAGGCAGTTTCCAATCCGATTTGCATCACTTGTTCTCCCTCATCTCTCCTTAACAGCTGAGAGGGCTGCGGACATCAATCATTCTTAACTAGCCATGCTGTCAAACAGAGCTTTCCCCAACTTTTGGGACCTCACTGTGTGTTTATTTGGCTAAAAGCACTCTACATTGCCAGGAATTAATAAACAAACATACATATGTCATAACAGAGAAGCCTAAAGGAAGTCAGTAGATTAGAAACGCTTCCTATTATATTATGTGCACAATTGCCAACACCTCTGCTCAGCTTTGGAGTTTTGTTTTTCAATATTCGCAAAACCTATTGATTCACAAAAGAAATATGGGTAACATTACTGGAGCAGAGAATACATCTTCAAAACAGCATATTCTACCAAAACTCATTCCTTCAGCTAATGTTTTCGTCACTAAATCTTATGAAAATTCAGCGAAGCATTTGTTTGCATACGCTTGTAAAGAAACAAAACTGCAAAGATCACATAAGGTTGCTTTGATGGAAGAAGAAGAAGGTTCCCTGAGAACTTTGAAACAGAATCCATAAAGGTTATGCATGCTATGGGATGCTACAATACCAAAACCTTCTTCTCAGTTTTTTTCTCTTTATCCCTATGAGTGATTAAAAAAACTGTTTAATACAAGGTAAACTATACTTTCACAAAAGCTTTTTCCTCCTGCTGAACGTCAGCAAACTGTCCTTGATCTGTGTTGTTGTGGGAGCTTTCACACTCTCTACTGTAGCGTTTTACTCTCTAGGAGTTTGCTCCTGTGAACAATTGGTCACATTTTATTTGATTTCCTTTCATCTCTTAAACATTGCGAAAGCACATAAAAGAGCCTTTATGTTCTTTAAAATACAATGAGCTTGCTTTAAGACTCAAGCTGAAGGTCCCTCTAAATATACGGTCATGTGAAGGCAAGAAACATAATAAATATTCTTGATAATGCTAAAGTGATAACAGACCAAGGCCACAGAGCATAAAGAAGACTTCTTTTGTAGGTTTTGCTGTATTTTTATGCTATTTAACTACTTCGCTGCATTGCAACTTGCAGTATAAATTTGCTTGGCAGTGTTTGCTTGCTCGTTTTTAATGTGAATTTGTGCATTACCCCTGATAGAAAGTAGTCAGATGTTAGAAAATGTAAAATATATGAGACAAATACATAAGAAATTACACCACAGAGAGTGTAATGCAGATATCAGCAACCTTCATGGAAATTAAGATGCCCTACATGCATGGCATAAATTAACAAACTAAAAACAAATACCCTTGAGGAGTAAACAGACAAAGCCACTATGCGTCCATCTCCTCATTGTCATGCACACATTCTTTCTTTCTCACAATATTGGCAGTGTGTAAAAGAATGAAGGAAGAAAATTTGACAGAGCCTCCTGTCTGAAAAGTAAAGGCAATGTCAAGCGACTTAAGAACAGAGTGTGTTCAGTGGGAGGCTTGTTCAAGCCCGATGCAAGACAGAGAGATGCAGAAGATACTTCCTTCTGGTTGCTACCAGGCTGAAGAACAAAGCCCTCAATTAATTAATATGACTGTTTATAATAAAAAAATAAATAAAAAAAAATAAAAAGACTACAACATTATTAAATTTCCCTATGGGATTGTAGGCTGGGAAGTATTTTTTATTTCATTTAATTCCATTTAAATGTGCTTCATGTCTAATAAAACCAGTAGGTGGAAAAAGAATTTAAAAAAATTAATGAGCTTAACCTTTCTCTGGATTTGTAGCATTAAAAAAAAGAATAAATACATAGTAAAAATGTATAAATTGCCACATCAAAAACCCATATGTGTTGAAAAGGAAAAGGATAGTGCTTACTGGATCAAAATTGACGATGACTCTGTAGCTAAACAAACCAACAGGTGCTCATCAAACTCGCCACGGGTTTGTGCATCTTCAAAACTGCATATTCAACCAAAACTCATTCCTTCAGCCACGAGTTTGATGAGCCATATGTGTATTTATTTTGATTTGAGTAGCACCAACCGCCCTTTACTCCCATTTGTCATCTCTTTTTTCTTAAAGTCTGGACACCATTATTCTGCCTCACATCTGGGCATCTTTTCTTTTTTACATTGTTTTCCCCTAGTAAATGGTTTTCCTACTTTTAAATGCTTTCTTTGCACTACCTGTAATGCTTTTAATGTTTAGTGTAAAGCACTTTGAATTGTCTTGAAAAGGACTTGTGCTATACAAATAAACCTGCCTTGCCTATAGTGCATTTGTAGGGAAAAAAAATATTAGAAGAGAGACTGGACTGGAAGTATCTTTTTGGAAAGAAGAAGCATAAACATTTAAGCTTTTAAAAAGGAAAATCGGTGGAAAATGTTGCCCCCTTTATTCGAAAATCTTGAAAATGATCATCCCACTTCTGTCCATGAGCTGAATAAGGGTGAAAGGATGCTGCATGAGCCACTTCAGAGGAGTGCCTCCTTACCTCTGTGCAGGTGGCAGGTCCTTTTCATTCAAGAAGAGTCCTTAGGAAACTCTTAAAGCCCCAATCAGTGCTCTTTAAAACTTGTCATCTCCAAGAAGGCTCATTTCACTTTGACAAAGCCCCCCACCCACCCCCCCACCGCCCCATCCCTCCGCTCTGTCTGTCTCCGTGTCCTCTTATCTCAGTACCGCCCTAAGAGGCTGAAACATGATATGATACCCTGTGTTTGCCAAGGTGTCTTTCCCCTCTATCTCATTTTCCTTCTTTTCCTTTCCTTTTTAACTCCTACTCGTCAAATTCTTTTATTGTCTGAATCCGTTTTTCCTTCAATATTTCTGCTTCCTCTCATTGCAATCTGTGCATTTTAAACAGAGCTCTTAATGCATCTATTACTCAAAGCCAACGAGAAAAAAAGGTGCGGCACTGGAACTTCCTTTCGTTTTTCTCCTCACCACCCAACCTCACCCGACCCCCCCTCATCTTTTTCCATCATCTTCTTCATTTCGATTCTCCTTCCTTGCACTTGTTTTGTTTTTTTTTTCCTCCCCTCTCCCTCTTCTCACTCCATTTCTCCTCACTGGCCTCTTCAAAGGTAAAAGGCTGTCGGCACAACTTCAGGAGGAGAACCACGCCGCGATCAGACATGTCAGCACCTCCATCGCACACAGACGCATCAGCACTTCAAATACAAACACACACACACACACAAACATGGACACACGCAAACACACAAACACATGTCAGCGCCTTCAACAAAACACAGGCAGGTCCACATGTCATTAGGGAGGTCCACATGGCTCGTATAAAAGCCTGTCCGGCAGGAAGAGAGAGGGGGCACGGAGGCAGGAAAGATGGGGGAATGGGTGGGTGAGGGGAGTCATAGGAAAGAAAGAAGGGAGGAAGATGATGGAGGGTGGAGAAAAAGGGAAGGGAGGGAAAGTAAAAGATTTGCAGATTATCAGCACTTGCAAGCTGCTTTGACAATCACAGAGTGTGTGCAGGAGTGTGTGCACGAGTGTGTTTGCTGCAACACTTCCTCCTGTTCAGCTCTGTGCTTGTTTTAACCCCCCTCCAACATGTTTCAACTAACAATCCAGCTGTCACTGCTTTATTTCAATCACTCTGTTTTTATATCCACTTTCTTCCGTTACTCTTTTTTTCCCTAGCCTTTGCTTCCTGATCTCTTTCCTTATCTCTTCTTTATTTCCCTAAGTTTCCCTCTTATTTCCCTTCCTTTTTGTCCATTTCTGTCCTTCTCACATTCTTCCCTTCTACTCCTGCTTTATCCTATCACACCTTGAACTTCTCCTTTTTTATTCCAGCGCATGCGTAATAACAGGGAAAAAAAGAAACCCAGAGAAAAATTTTCAAAAAATAAAATCAAAAATAAAGGGTTATCCGAGATGGACAAGATGTCACAGTGAAATGAAGGGACACAAAAGAAGGGTGAATGGGTTATTTTTGGCAGGCAAGAGATAATAAACAGAGATGCGGCAGTGAGAGTAGGAGAGAGCATGGCTAGCAGATACACGCTGGCGGAGGGAGATGTTACAGAAATGGCCAGGGAGGAGAACACTGTGATAGAGTGGAAGAGGGGGTGGCACATGATAGGGATACAAAACTACATGTAGGAGAGCGGGGTGGAGATTTCATAAAGATTAGAGAAAGCTTGGGCGTTGAGCGAGAGAGAAAGCAGAGACAGTGTGAGATAGCAACAAGAGAAAAAAGAGAGGAGAGGCTGAGAAGGAGAGAGTCTATACCCAGATCAATGGATGGCCTGTCCTCTGCTGTGTCTGCATTTCCTCTGGGCTCTCACAATAAGGCCCTCTCACTACACGCGGGAGGAAGAGAGTGTGTGTGTATGCGCGAGAGTGCGTACATGGATGTGTGTTAAAGCCAGAGAAGACCCTTTACACTCTGCTCTTTTCTCAATATTAGAGGTCAACGCTCGGTCTTCCAGTTAAAATTTAAGCCTGCAGTTTCTCACTGGGTCCCGTGGAAGTGAATCTAATCTGTACATCGTGGCCAATATGACTGTCAGAGTGAGTGGTTGTTGGATTTTATCTGCTGACAGTGGGAGTGAAGGTGACTGTCTTGCTGTTGACCCGGTAAGACAGACTATAGGAGGGAATTTGTTGCCCCCAACCCTTTTGTGTGATATACTCCAGCTCCCACTGAACAACAGAAAGGGATAAAAACATACAGGGGAGATGATTATTTTCTAATTATTATGTTAGCTTCTCATCTTCAGCTAGAACCTCTTCATTCTGTTTGTGTAGCCCAATCAACATGTCCTAAGTGCATGCAGTGAGAACGAAAATGAGTGATGGATGCAGGAAGAAATTAAGTACTCCGCTTTACAGGGAGTGGGTGTAAGCACTATAACAAGAGCACACTTCAGGCAATTTGGATGACCTACTGAGTAAAATAATCCCTGTGCATTCTGACAGACAATGAAAAATAGGATGAGGATTCCATTATTGGTAAGAAGAACACAGATCATGCCAAGCTGATCTTAAAGTCTTACTGTATGTGATGGTTGGTATTCCCATTTGTACAAAATGCAAACTGAACTTTTATCTCTGGTTTAGTTGAAAACAGTTTTTCTTCTTCTCCAAACTGAATTCAATAGCTCACACGAACAGCCGAACATCTGTAATACCAAATCTGAATAATTTGCTATTAAGCCACTTAGTCACAGCTAATTGTTGGATATCCTCTTAAACAGACTTCTGATTAGCCTCAGCTCATTCTTCTGTAATTGGGCTCAGTTTTGAGTTTATATTTAGAGACGAGACGTTTGCCCAGATACAGACAGCAGACCGCTTGCAGGTAGCCAGAGAGCAACAACAGAAGGCCACTGCGATGCTTTGGACATACACAAGGGTATCAGCTCACAAGGGTGTGTGCAAAGGAAAGAGAGATCGGGTGAGACAGTGTGTGACGAGGTGTGTGCATGTGTGTTTTCCAGCAGCCATGATGCATTAGTGTAACCTGATGCCTCTCCTTCCCTGTGAGCCCTAACCTTGAGACGGACAGAGAGTGATGCAGGCTGCAAAAGGCGTGTTGTGTTGGAAATGAAGTTGGTGGTCTTCATCAGAAAATATGTCTGATATTAGACAGTGCAGCTTGTTCAGAATCATTTAAGCTTCTCGATTTTCATTAATGTTTTGGATTAATTTGAGTTTGTTTCTCATAACAATACATCAGCTGTTGATTTATATATCAATGATCATAGTTTTAGTGCACTGAGACGAACATGTTGTCTTTACCATTTATCTTCCATTTTAATCTCTTGCACTATTGTGACACGCTGATTAGCATCAGGAAATCACATCACAAAATTTTGTCTTAAAGCATAAAATGCTGATTTTTATATCCCTGTTACAAACCGGATAAATCATTAGCAAGATGAGACATTTCATTACATCTTTTTCTCCCATTGTGAAAAACTGTGTTATGCCTCCGAGTAATTTTTTTTTCCATCAAGGAACCTGGGCGATTACAGGCCCAAGTATAACGAAACAGCTGAAATTCCTCATCTTGAATACATTTAATAATAATAGGGTATTATTCCCCATTTTATTCTCCTACATTAAAAGCTATTCCCAGAGCCCATTAGGAGACTTAATCATCACTGGCTGGAATACACGGTGGAGAGATAATTACAGTTGATGATATTCACAGATAATTCACCGATAATAAGATGAATTCTTCTTGGTCGTTCTCTTTGCCTTTCATTGTACTCCCAGCATTTTCCTCTGCAGCTGCCAGGCGAGGACTCACCTCCGCCTTTGTTTTAAAACACAGCGACCAGCAATTGAAGAAGAGGAAAGACAGCAAAATACAAAGATGTGAAAGTCGAGTTTGAAAAAAAAGAAGACAAAGGGTATAAAAATAGGAATGTTGGAGGAGGAATAATGAATCATTTACAGACATATGCAGAGCAGGGTCATCAGAGTTTAAATATTTATTATAGGTGTTCAGTCGAAGCTTTTAGCTTATGTGGGATGAAGTTCCGCTTCTTTCATGCTATGTTTATGTACGCTGAATTATGCATAAAAAAGAATGTTATGAACATGCTTATAATGTTGCCATTGTTTCTGTAAGAAGGCACTCTTGCATGTCGGTGGCACTGTCAGGGTTTAAAAAGAATCCCCCCAGAGTCGTTCTCAATGCTCAGGACAGTGTGGCATACAGTGAGGGAAAGATCCACCAGGAGGAGATATTTAATTTAATAGGCAGAAACAACAAAACAAGACAAAAAAATACCAGGTTGAGTTTCACATATCAGGAATTTGGCTGCAAAAGTCCACATTCCCAAAAACATGTGACATTTAGATCTTAAAGATGCAATTAACACGAAAGTTAATCGAGTTTTATGCTTTATTTACCTTTACCGTTCAACCATGCTTCAAAATAATCCTACAATTATCCTTACACTTAAAAACTAAAAATAGATTAGATTATGTATTATGGCATTTTTTTAACACAATAGATTCAGGAGGACAGTTAGTTGTCATGTAATGTGGAACTATATTCTTGCTTTTACAGGGGGAAGTGTTATTATCATGGTTGCCTCACAATTTTAGGTGAGGCATTTTTTTTGTACATCATCAGAATTTAACGTTACTTGTTTGAAAACTGCAAAATGTGAGTAACCAGTAAGGCAGACTAGAGACCAGTTTGACCAGATGGAGGGTCAGATGATTGACAGCAGTAAAAATGGAAGAAATTTTCAAAGACAAAACCTGCTTGTTTTAAGGGCCTTATAAACCATCAACGATACAGCTGCTGCCATTTCTAAAAAAAAAAAAAAAAAAAAAAAACGGATTAAATTTTAACCGCTTTGCTTATCATCATGTTTATCACCTTGTTTACAGCCTACAAATTATTTGGTCTGTAGTGTACAACATTCTGTAGTATTCCTCCTCTGGTAACTAGCGTGCTACACAAACAACAACACTCTCAGTCGAGCTGGTTGCCAACGCAAGTGCAAGGTTAAAATATAAGAATGTCTTCCTCCCTATTGTCTAATTTTAAAATTCTGCAACTTATATTACAGCAGTTCCAACTTCTTTCACCTTTTTTCAATCCTCATTATTCTTTACTCTGGTTCTCACAGTTCTATCAATTCATTTATAACTTGCCACATCCATTTTCTATTCCTATCTCCACCCTCCAGTTCTCTGGTACTTTTTGGCTGCCCATCCATCTCTTCCTCTACCGCTTCGTCTCTTACGTCTATTCTTGCTTCCTCTCACTTCCTCCTTTTTCTCACTTTGCTCCCTGTCTCCTCCCTGCCGGGTGTCCTGTTCCCTTTCTCTTTGGGACTGGCAGACCTCCTGACGGCTTATTATTGATCCTCTTATCTGCTCACTAGCTATCTCTCTCTTGTTCTCTTTCTTTCTCCCTTACACACACATACATACATACATTAGAGTGACAAGATAAAAGGGTCTGTATGCCCCAAGGCAAAGCCTACTAAACAAGAGACCAGAGGCTCTCAGTGTCTCATGTATGCATCAAGAACAGAAACACTTAACAAACCCGGGGCTACAGACACACGACCGTATCTCTGACAGGAGCCGTCCGAATTACCATTTGGTTTATTCACAAGCTTATTTTTTATCTGAGCGTCAAGCTCTGCGTGAAATAACATAAATCTTGAAGAATCAGGGTGGTCGTAACATTCTTCTGCTGTTGCCTCAGAAGGCTGACGGCAACCAGCACGCTGTCTTCTTTGAGAAAGAAATTTTCTGGATAATAATGCTATTTATAAGCTTCGCCTTGGGAGGGATACTCGACTCTGACTGCAACTTTCTTGTTTTTCTGTGAAAACCTGTTCAAGCAAAGCTGGCCTGGAGATTGGGCTCAGGTCCCAGGCTATATTCAGAAAAGGGGAAACTGGATATTGGGGTTTGGGTTTGATAATATGCTTCAATTTCTATCACTAAATAATGCATCTGAGGACTCTAAGTACAAACAAAGTAAGCTATTTCACTTCTATTCAGTCAGTCATTCATTTGATCATGAAACTTTATATGAATTTGATGTTTTACATACAATTGCTTCCACAATTTAATAACGACTTTGATTGCTGAGATGGTAATCAATCTGAGAAAACAGCACAATCACTTGCAGTCATGTCAAATCCTGCAAAGCAGATAAAACATCTAAATGTAATGGAATGAGCTCAATCAGACATTGAAAAGGAAGAAAAACAATATGCTATTTCAACCAAAATAGACTCACAGCCTCATTCTGTTTCTTGAGCTTTAGCATTGTTTCATAATAAAAAGTAATACTAAAGAATAAAATTTAATTCATATAAATGAAAGCAGGATATATTGTAAACATAACGCTTATTTCAAGTCTCAAAGTACATTTAGAACTAATAACCAAGGTGCTACAGTAATCATAAATGATTACTGTCTAGGTGTTGATCAATTTTCATGTAAAATAAAAAATAAGCGGGTCAACCGGCTCATTGCACATAGAGACACAAGCAAGCCCCCCCACAGTAATCCCCGCCTCGTCTCGCGAGCTGCTTGTCACAGAGTATGAAATGCCCTGCTGAAAAATAAAGTTTTTCTCGCTCTCGCAACCTCAAGAACAAGAAGAAATTTCTTGCTTCTTGCTGAGTATGTAGAGTCCTTTTGTGTGGCATCTTCTGTTCACAGCACTTTGTGCAACATCACAACAGCATACATTCAAGATAGAATTATAACCTGCACACTTAACCGTGATGATATTTGTGCCATGCCCAATCCAACACACCCCAAAGCTAACAAGAGGCAGTCAGGAATCGATACCTGGCATGAAAAATGATGCGACTTTCAGCTGCTTTGGCTGCATCAATCATACCGTTATCATTAGCTCATCTCTCCACACCGACTTGGACTCATCTCTCCTGCCCCTCCCATGCTCTCTACACTCCTATATCACTGTTTTCCCTCTCCTCCTGCACCTCTCTTTCTCTCACTCTCCTGCATCGCTCTCCTTTTTTTCCCTCTCTCCTTCCCTGCCAGCTCAGCGGATGCCCCTTGTCACAGCTCCTATTTCAGCCTTCTGAAGTTTCCTAATTGATCGCAATTAGAGCTGCTACAGAGCAAACCGATGGAGGGGGAGGGGGATGGGTGGGCAGAGAAACAGAGACATGGACCAAAAGTGAGTGTGAATGTGCATGTATGTACGGACACAAACGCAAACTGATAACAATCAATGATCCTCTTTTTAAATAGTAAATAATACATATTATAAGGTCATACCTGCCGCTGGATTGTGTTTGACACAATCCACAAAATACAGGGGAGAGGAGAAAACACACGGCACAAAGAGATGGTGAGTCACAGGGAGGTGGAAGAACAACAAGAAGACTTGGAGACAGTTAAGTTACAGAGCATGAAAGACATTAAAATAGAGAATGAAGTTAGACAGAAAATGAAAAGGAGGCTGTGGGATGTGGGTTGGACTCTCAAACTGTGATTTGCATCGGAGTTAAACTCTGATTAGATTTAGTGAAAGAGAACAGGTTTTGTTTTGTGTTTGGTACTAAATGGAGCTAAAATTGACTTGAATGTTGTGCAAAGGTTCAGTCACTTGACATCTCAAATGTAAACACCAAGAATTTTTGGGAGGATATTCCCAGATTTTTACATTTTCCCTTTAAAGCTCGAGTTTCCTCATTCCATTTCTATAAAAAAAAGCATTTTGATTTTAGTGTTGCAAATAGTTCTGCATTTTACAATGTCTTTGAATCAACAGAAAGGAAATTAAGGAGCTACACGGGCATTTGTAACGCAACCTGGTTGGATGTTTGTTCGGCTTGGAGTCGGGATGGAGAAACTTTATCTGAAAATCCCAACTTGGAATGCGTAACAATTTATGATTCCTGTCAGCTCAAAGTTGCTGGGGGTCAGAACTCAGAACGAGATAGTGTGGAATGCGGAGGGACAGACAGGAAAGATAAGGATAAGTTGGGATAAAATCCAGACAAGCACACTGTGACTTTTGTATGAAATGTGACAGCCAGATAGCGAAGGATTTGTAATAGAGAGATAGTGTCAGAATGACAAAGAGGAAGAACAACAATGGTGCCAAAGCCTCTTCCATCCTCCTTGCAAACGTCCCTGATCCCCCTTTTCTCTCATTTAAATTCCTCTCCATTGTCATTTCAATCCAGGCCTCACCCCCCACTGCCAGGCAAATACACACACACACACACACTGGTGGACATTAGAACGCACATGTATTGACCTCCAACAGCAAGCAGGACCATCCCAGGGAGCAGAGCTCACACATCTCTGCTAATCCCTATCTGTGAACACACACATGCACACAGGGACAGTGTCTGCAGGAGAGATAGGCTCGAGTTTCACCAGGCTGCAGATGTCTGGGTGACCCTAGCCATGCTAACATCGGTGGGGAATAGCAAGCAGCTTGTCACCAAACTGCCACTGTCTTGTCAAGCGCACAAGGGCTAGCTTAGACACCGACTAGCTCAGCTGCGCCTTGTCAACATGTTTTGGTTGACATAGCTAACTTTATTCTATTCATAGCCTCGTACAGTCCTCGGGCTTGTCAGCATATTACAGGGCAGACATGCTGCTTTCAGTAGAGTTAGCACGAGCGTCTACAGAGCTGCAAACGGCAGCAACATAGCTGGAGAAGAACGTCTTGTCAGCATGGTCGTGACATGGCTGGGTTAATACAATTCCTGGCCTCATCATTCCTCTGTCAGCACCCCTGAGTCACTGACCCCGGTCTAAATATCCCCTTGTCAAAGTGCAAAGGACTGTAAACAAAGCAGAGCACTACCGTTGCTTCGTTGCTCCCATGACAGCAATGCAAGGTCAGAGGTTTCTTTACTTGTGATTTTAATAAGTGTAATCGTTCATCCACCCCTACAAGGGAGAAATATACAGTAGTGATTGTGTAATTCTTGGCTTTAGTTTGACTTTATAGTCACAAGTCAAGGATGAAAGGAGCACACCATCAGACGAGAAAGGTAAGGTACTACTGAATAGAGACAGATTTTTTTGTTTTTTAAAGAAAATTAATCTATTTCCCACTGAAGCCATGATCAACAAAAGACTGATGTTCTCCAAGCTGCCATTCATTCATTCATTCATTTTTTTTTCATTCGTTCATTCAGTTATGATTCCCAAGGCTCACAGTCTAAACCTGGACGAAAAAACAAAACAAAAGGAATTCATAGGTGAAACTAATGAACTCTATTAAGAGCTGTTGTGGGCAAAATCAAACAATATTAGCTTTTCTGAAGGGGAGCAACACATCCTGACACTTGACATAATGAGTGAACTTGGAAGCGCTCTTAGGTCATTTTGAATCCATTAGGACCAAACAGGCTCTTAAGTAACACACCCACACGCACAAACATGTTGGGAAATAGTGCAAGCCTGAGCAACTGACGCAAACACACACACACCCCAGCAGGAAGGTGAATAATTACATACTTGTCATAATCGCAAATCCTAAAAGTCAATTCCAAAGTCAATTTTATGCCAAAATGCACTCTGAAAACAAAACGAACCAGGAAACAAAACAGACGAATCAATGTCAATATGATCTAAAAAGAATTATGTACACACATATCAGAGACGCAGAGTGAGATTGGCTGCATGTGTGAGGGGATAAATGCATGTGTAAAGGTGATTCTGGCGACAACTCGACCCAGAGGGATCAAAACACACTCTCTCACATTACTTATGACCCCCCACACAGACACTCAGCAGGAGGAGATGGATGCACTGGCACAAGTGGATGGGACCTCAACAAACGTGTTAATGGGAGGATTTGCAATGCTCAAAAGGAGAAATATCTATAGAAGGGTCATATTTTCATATCCCATAAGTATAACTTCAAAGCATTTGAATGCTTAACGAATAATTAAAAGGTTAAGTCTGTGTGGTTATTTTAGCTCAGTAACTCATTAACTGTAATAGCCTGTGAATAGAGAGGCGAAGCATGATGTCAGGTTGAGTATTCTTGCTTTTAGGATTGGGACCAATACAAATTGAACAAATTAAAGGCATTGGGTAGAACGATAAAGAGCTTTTATTGTGTATTCCCATATGAAGCCTACCTATGGTAACACACCGGGCCTTTTGGGTGCCTAAAATTTACAGACAAAACTTTGGACTCACATCTCATGACATTTTAAATAAACTTGTTAAACTATGGGGCAAAAAAGAAATGGTAAAAAAAAAAACACAGTGGCTGGCATTAAGCCACTGTCTGCCACTGCAACAGCCACCAATGTTGCATCAGTGGCTGTAATGATGTTAAAAATACCCTGATGTCCACTTTATGAACTCACCATTCATATTTATGTAACTAAAAGGGTTATACAGAATAAATATGTTCAGCTCTGTATTTAAATTCCAGCAAAATGAAAATAAAAGGAATCACACAGGAAAGTGCTGGATGTGTAAAGCTGTAAAACAGAATAATACTATAAAAATGGCAAACACTGTTCACGTACACCGGGAAGCTCTTTAAACACGGAACGCTTGCACTTTCCTTAATGCATGCTTAAAATAAAGAGCGGAGAAATCAATAAAACCTTGCTTAAGGCAAAGGAAAAAAGGAAAAAAAAAAAACCTTCAGAACAGATTTAAAAAATGGATTACATATCAAGACTGTAGTCCTTTTCTTTTATATATTGTATTCGGTCCTATTAATATCCTTATATGCTGGAGACTGACAGCCTTCTCTGGTCCTCTTCCAGTCAAACCCTCTCATACGTCTTGTTCTTTTGTTTATTATCAATATGCAGCCTGACATATGCCACACTGCTAGTCGAGGGTCCCCAAAGGAAAAAAAAATTCCTGAACTTTAGCTCACTTATGGTTATGGTGAGAAGAGAATCACGGAGTAATTACAATGCAATTCACCTGTTTTTTTCAGCAGCAGCCTGAAGCCTCTGCAGGATTGTGTCCCCGCTTTAAATCCCTTAGACTCACACAGAGGAAATCTGGCTAGGGAAAGTAAATAAATAACAACCTCCCTTGCCTCATCAACTAGTGTTTCCCCCCAAAGCAAGGCTCTTAACCCCCACTCTCTCTGCTGCAGCAGCCAAGTGAAAAGAAAATTAGCATTTGATAATTCCGTATGCAAACGCTGCCTGTCATTAATGTATGAATCTGTCAAATATGACTGCAGGCACTTCTTTGTAATTTAAAATGAGCTATAATAAACTTACGCTGCAGGTCTTTGTGAGTGAATAACAGTGTGTATACATGCAAACAGTGTTCAAAGTATTGCGGCAGACATGGATTTCCCTGTATGTAACCTTATAGTCCTGAGCTGTCACTACAAATGCATTGCAGTGGCCTGCGTGGAATCTGAATATCTGTCTACGTGTGTGTCCGTGCTGTCTGCATATTTCCTGTGTGTGTGTGCGGGCATGCTGGTGTGTGCATAAGTGATGGTGTGTAACGTCTGCATGCCTACTGTTTCCGTATTTGACCGTCGACATATGTGTGTCGCAGGCTTTTCTGGACAGAGGAACTCTATACGCCTCCGCAGAATCCTTTCAACGCCCGCCCGCTCCGCACACACTCGCACACAAACACGCATCGCACATCCTTCTGCTGACACATGCATGTCACCACGGCAACCAGATACAGCCAAAGACGAGATATTGACAGAGGAGCAGAGACCACCATACTGGCAGCTCCAGAGGTTCACAACAGGAGGGTTAATGAGAGCGAGGGGAAGGCCGAGTTGCAGCATGCAAACTGTTCGAAATGATTCTGGAACCCAAACACATGATGTAGAAGTCCTACATAGCGAGCTTTCAGCTTCTTTCTTATACACAATCTGTTTTTTTCTCACATATGTCAAACATGTCTGCAGTATTTCTGCGGTTTCTCACACATGTGGCTCACATTGTTGATCTGATCTTGAGAGCTGGCTGCTGAAACCGTCATCCTCAAAGTGTTGCGAGGAAAGTTTTACGCTCTGGTAAGAACAATTTGTAAAAGGATGCAGAAACGCAGCTGATCTGCTGAGGAGGAAGTCTCAGAATTTACAATCTAAAAATTATTTTTGAGGATTCGCAGCTGAGTATACATGCAAATGAAAGTAAGTAAGAAAGACTTTTCAACTTGACAAAATCCAGACCAGAAGATGCAACTCACCTCAGAAAGTGGGATACGTCAGGACGATCCTCCTCTTTACCCTGTCAAAAACAAT
This sequence comes from Craterocephalus amniculus, assembly GCA_036024015.1. Taxonomy (NCBI): domain Eukaryota; kingdom Metazoa; phylum Chordata; class Actinopteri; order Atheriniformes; family Atherinidae; genus Craterocephalus; species Craterocephalus amniculus. The sequence continues at coordinate 21,844 of JAVQJG010030050.1, forward strand.
GCACAGTTGGTCACTGCCTCAACAGAGCATGTGCAGGAGAAAGATTCAGATCAGGACGCTCAAATCGGGGAAATGATTAAGCAGTCACTCAAAAAGGAGATTTAGTTTAGCTGAATTCTTTCCCCGGGCTTTTCTAACAAATTGGGAGCAAACCGTGCAGTTGCTGACATTGAGGGTAGCATCTGTCATGTCCTCCATATTTTAATCACACAGATACATCATTTATGTAATGAAAGAACTGAGAAGAGCAGAGAAAAATATATACAGTATATATCTATCTATATATATATATATAT
>JAVQJG010030056.1:0-21827 GCA_036024015.1 Craterocephalus amniculus
GTGTGGAGTTTGCATGTTCTCCCCGTGTATGCGTGGGTTCTCACCGGGTACTCCGGCTTCCTCCCACTGTCCAAAGACATGCATGTGAGGTTAACTGGGCACTCTAAATTCTCCCTAGGTGTGAGCGTGTGTGTGAGTCGTTGTCTGTCTCTCCATGTCGGCCCTGCGACAGACCTGTCCAGGGTGTACCCCGCCTCTCGCCCCTTGACAGCTGGGATAGGCTCCAGCACACCCGCGACCCACTTGGATTAAGCGGTTCAGAAGATGGATGGATAGTTTAAAGAAAAGAAACAGTGGAGTTATGTGAATATAACTACTTTCACTAGCTGCAATATGTCCATTGATCACACATTTCAAATGCAAAACTGAAAGATTTATTTAGCTTTTTTTCCTACACAATAGTGAATGCATGTGATATAACTCAACTAATATACAGAATAGTTTGATCTTAATCGCTGAACATTTGGGAAACAGCAGTTCATACGAAAAGGAATAAGAAGATAGTGAAATATATACATAAACATTCAAATAAACAAGTTTGGAATGAACAGTGTGAGCTAGAATTACTCTACATACAACATATTGTGTAAAAAAGGTGCAATGCATTCATAATATATTTGGCCTGTAACCCCAGGTTGCATAACTTCAGAAAGCAAATCTTTATCTAAAAAATGTGCAGTTTAAAATACAGAAAATATTTAACTCATTAAAAAAAAAAATCTGACAGCCAAAGTAGTGTTAGTTCAATTTATGACACATTTTTACCCCTCAGGCAGTGATTGAGCAAAGACAGCACCTTCAGCATCCTATGACAGAATCCTTACTCACGTTTATCACCGACTTAATACTTTATATATTACCTTCATTGACTTATATATAAAAATGATAGCAGTGATCTTTTTTTGGACGAATCCTGAACTGCACCCGAAGGGGTGAGGAGAGGTCAGAGGTTGGTGGTGGTGGAGTTCAGGATGTTGTGCTGGATCTTGGCGTTAGAGGCCTTGGACAGGTCTCGCTGTGTAGAAATAAAGACAAGAGCAGCTGTAAAGCAGATTCCTCCTGAAAAGTTTAATACAACACAACACAAAAGCAAACCTGCCACAAAGCAGCATGCGCTTATCGATTGCTAATCATTTAAGTTCCCACGAAACAGGAAGATTTCAGAATAAAATATAAAATTAAATCAGAAACTACAAAATCTGTTCTGCCTAGAAAGTCTCCTTTCAATGTTCCCCATCAGCATTTCACATTTCTCCCGATTACCCAGGAATTTATTAAATAAAAACCATCAGATATTACTACAATGAACTGGACTTCATGGGGACTTTAAATGTCAGATAGCGAAGACTGTTAGTTCAGTTAGCAAAAAGACGACAGCACAGAGAAGTCCGATGAAATGTCTCAATGCGTGTAGGAGAGCTGTGAACGTGAAGCACAGCACCTGTTTAGGTGAATACTGAAGCCCATCTGCTAATTTACTTTAGATACTCAAAGCCAAGATGGCGGCCACCTCCTCAAACCTACAAGTGCTTTTACATTACATTGCAGCTTCCTATATTTGGAAAGCACTTGAACAGATTTAATGTGCCACTTCCCCATAACACACAAACACACACACACACATCTGCTAATTTCATTGAGACCAAAACTGACTAAATGTGAACAACTTTGCATTACCATGTTCTGTCTGTGCTCTTCAGTTTGGCTTAAGTTGTTTTTTGGTAAACACACCACCAGTATCCACACACTCATATTAAACAAATTAGGGATTACGGTTATGTTAAATTTCATTTTCATTTAATTAAATCATCCTAATAAGAAAAGTCATGACTATTATACCACATTTAAATTTGCGACTTTGTGTTTCAGTTTCTGTCTTCTAATTCATATATTGGTTACTTTAATTAGACCTCCTGGTTTACATTTAATGTCTTGTTTTTATCTATACTTTCTCTGTAGGAGTAATATATTTTTTTTAAAGGCATGCAATTACAAAAAACCAAAACAGGGATTAGTCACAAATCCAGATCAGGATTCCAAACACACCTTGACTGAACAGATTCAGTGTTGACCAAGTCCCTCTAAAATATAAATTTACATGTTAGAATTTGCAAGTTTTTTCCCACAATCTTGAAAATTGTGTTATTGCTCAGTGAATGGGGGAGGGGGGTTTAAAAAACAAAAAAGGGGGAAAAAAATGCAGATAAGATATTAGAGACAAAAAGCGTAAATTACCACAAACTCTGAATATGTGCTGGCAACAGAGGCCATGCTGAAGTTACGTTGTGGACAAGGGGGGGTCTGCAACGCACCACTCAGAGCGTTCCCCTTCAGCTGGGCCTCGTTCTCCTTGTTGCAGCCCTGAATTCTTGGGTGGGGGGGCTTGGTGCCGCATGGAGTCCGAGCTGCTGGAATCTGGAAGATGCAACACGGGACGAGACACGTGTCAGAAAAGTTGGACATGCTTACAAATAAAGACAATACCCATCCCCAACATTTTCCCAAATTATGAGAGTAAACTGATTAATTAAAAGTAAGTAGAAATACAAGATGTGCAGATTTTGCAGTTGACATTTAATATGGAAGGAAAATTACAAAAACATGCACCGGCGTGCAGCTCAGAGCATTTATACATGTATGTGAAGCATTTTAAGTGCAAATCAGCCATGATGAAATAAGCTTGTTATTTTGATGATTAATAGCTTATCTAATCTAAGATCCACCTCCCAAAGTGCTCCAGCTGGTCTGTAGAAGGGCTTTTGTGCAAATTCATCTCAGGAATGAAACTAACCTTGTTTGCAGAGAGAGGAGGGCGAGGCACAGGTGAGCGACAGACGGTTCCACCGTAAACCGAGCGCATGGTGCTGTTAGAGGTGGCGCTGGAAATGCTGGACGTTGCATTAAACTGCAGAAAGAGATGCCAGGTGGGGGGCGGGGGGTTAGTGCTGAAAAGAGAGTAGGAACTGACTCCAAATGTGTAGGAACAAAGACAGAAAGGGGGTTTACCAGCTTTCGGGATTTATTTGGGGTAGTAGTGCCGAGCAGCCGGCGTTTGGTTGGGGTTCGTACGGCGGTGCCGTACAGCATGTCCTCCTCCGTCTGTTTGCTCTTCTTTAGGTGCTGTAAAGATTTTAATGAAATTAAAGATTCAAAACACTTCACTTCACAAACTGTTAACGGACAAAGTCAAGTTGCTCACCCTCTCCTGTTTCTCCCTCTCTTTCTCCACTCGGTGCAGCTCCCACTGCTCCTCCACATACTGCAGAAACTTCTGGCCGTTCACCAAAAACTCCCGGCCTTGTTCGCCCTCCCAGGCATCAATCTGGGCTTTTAATTTCTTTTCCAGCTTGTAAAAAGATCAAATTAAACATGAATTGAGTTACTGTAAGGGTTTAAAAACGTATTACTTGTATTATTTAATCAAAATAAAATGTTTTCTGCTTACCTTTGGTAGATTTTTATGCAACTCTGACCTCTGTTTCTCCTCTTTTAAAAGATTCCCTCCTCTGTTAGTGAACCTTCCTGGGTCTGTTGCTTTTTTCTGCAAATGAAAAAATCTTTAAAGTCTGCAGCACCATAATGTAGAAGACAAGTTAACTTAAGGATCAAATGTTGCTGGCAGTGTTTGTTTAGGCAGCTTTTGTCAACACTATACACATGGATGGCTTCTGAAACAATCTGTGGAGCATCTGCTAGAAACTGGGATCATTCTGAGTTAAAATAACAAGCTTCAGCAGCACAGATAAAACTTCATGGTTACTATTTAAATCTATATTTTATTTTGAATCTTGCACTTTTCCCTTCTCTTTTTAATCTGCCATAAAACCAATCATGGGCCAGCTTGAGAGAACTTTATGAGGAAAATATTTGATCCTTGTAATAGGTGTTCATTCTTTTCATGTGATTTTAAAGCCCTCACCTCCAGCTCCAAGTAGAGTCTCCAACTTTCTTCCCATTTGTGGACTCCATCGAAAAGCTCCTTGTGATCTTCATGATGCTGCTTTAAGCGCTGGATCTCAGCATCATGCAGAGCCAAAAGCTCTTCATTAAAATCATCTAGGAGAGCCAATTCAGAGCGTCGGCTTAAACCAGTCATCTTACATCCAAACCATTGTTAACAATGATCAAACATAAGAACCCACCGCTAAAATATGGTGCAAAAGCCTGCCGCTGATCAGTGCTGAAGAAGCACTTTTCCCATAACACGGCGATTTCGGAGCGGATGGCATCGGTCACGTTGCGGATGTTGAGCAGTTTGAGTTCCTCTAAACGCTGCACTTCTGCTTGTAGCTGAGGAAGAATAAAAAAAAAATCATAAACTAACCCTGATCATGGTTAAGAGACAGGAACCAGAATGAATAAGCTGAGAGAGTCACCGCTTCCAGGTTCCTCTTCCTGGACGCGACCATGTGTGGGTTAAAAGCCTCCCTCTCCTCCTGGGGAACCTGCAGTCTGGTCCACAGCTGCTGCATCTTCTCTCTCAGACTCTCACACAGCGCTTCGTTCTCCGCTTTGCGTTCTTCCAGCTGCAGGATCAACATGTCAGAGAGGGATCAGCGACCGGCTCAGCAGCATCCGAGTCATAAAAAAACTTCCATTCTATATATCTGTCGAGTAAAATGCGATATTTCTTCATGAAAAGCATCTTGCCTGACAGAGCAGCAGCTTGAGTGCTGTGATGTTGTCTCTGGAGAGGCAAAAAGAGTCCTCGTCCTCACAGACCACATCTTTCTCAAAGCTGGTCTCTGGGATGTGGTCCAGCTCCTCCATGTGCAGAATGATCTGCTTCTTGAGCTCCATGAACTCAGCATATCTCTTCGCCTGGAATCATGTCAGCAAGCGCCACTGAGCAAACACACACGACCCTTATTCATTCAAATCTATTTCTCTGTTTCATGTTTTTGTTTGAACCCCGACCTTCTCTGCATTCTGGTTGGCGATGTGCTGGCGGAAGTTCTCCAGCTGTTCCACAGAGGGGACGCAGTCTGGAGCGATGCCGTAGGGCAGGCAGCACAAGATGTCACACAGGTCCTGGTCCTGCTCCTGCAGAGTCTTCAGCTGCTCCAGCCGCTGACTCTTCTCCTTCGTCAAGGCCTCCACCTGCGTGCGGATGTTCTTCTCCTGCTGGAGCATGCTAAGGCCGTCCTCCTCCTGGATGCAGAGATGACCATTAAGCCATTTTCATAAGAAAAAGGTAAACATGCCAGAACTGCTTATGCTGTGATAGAATAAATATAATCGTTTTTTTGTTAATGCTGAGATTTCACAACTGAAAAAGAAGTTGTTACCTCAAAAGCTGAGAGTTGGAGTTCGAGGCAGAGTTGCTCCATTTCTGCCCTGCATGTCTGAATACTGCTTACAAGTCTCTTTTTCAGTGCATCTTCTTCTTTAATCATCATGTCCAGTAAGTTCTGCCAGACAAGTGGATAAAATAAGATCAGCCACAAACACGCACAGCACTTTGGTGGACATAAACATGTAGCTCTTAAGTTTCTATCTACCTGTTTGCAAGCATTGATAAAACTTTTTTTTAAATTTGTTGGTATGAAATAAGATTTCAAGTACTGCATAAGATTGTTGTTTTCCTCCAGTAGGCTGCTGACATATTGCTGCAAAGTAAAACAAAACTTACTGACAAGCGATAGTACTCATCTTTGAATTTGTGATAAAAACTGTTGTCAGCATGAATGTGGGGGAAAAAAACTCTTTGCCCGCAAATTGTTGTTGTCAAAGATGTCACTGTTTTTATTAACAAGATAACTTGTTTGGGTCAGAAAAGATAAATTGCCCTCTCCTGTAGCATTCAAACAAACTATTAAGTCTTTTTATTATTGTCTGAAAAAACATAGACTGTAAATAAACACCTGGTACATAAAATGAGTCAAAAAGTGAAAGAAGTCAAGAATAAAACATTCAGGACAAAATGACAAATTTCATTTAAAAAAATGATGAATTTCATTTCAAGTTCTGGAAATTACCTGGCATTTAACTAAGTTTGTGGACTACTACATGACAAAATCTATAAGTTAGACCAAGGATGGTGAAACCTGCATGGCCCTTGAGGGCCAATGTCCTGCAGGTTTTAAATGTATCCCTGTTTCAGCACAATGGGTCATGTGGAGAACCTGACATCCTCATAATACATTTATTTTTTTATCATCATTATTATTAAATTTAGGATATAACAGTTGAGAAATAGTTTCCACCCCCACCACCACCACCACCTGTTGTTCTGTCGCCCATGTCTCAAACGCAATACTTTGGTTGGTTTGACCTTTACAGATTCACACCAAACGTTGTTAGGGTATTTCCATAGCACATGTTGCATGGGATGTCCTACCTTAATGTGGTTTTTAACAACATTAGTTCTCTGTAGTCTCTGGTCTTCTGGGATGCCGATCTCCTCCCAAATGTCCTTCAGGTGGCACAACGCTTTATTTAGGCACGACACAGCCTCTGCTGCGAGCACCTCGCTAATAAACATAGAAATGATCAGAGTGTTTATGGACAAAACGTGTTTATTCTCAATATTAAAGACAAAAGAACGGTTCTCATAGTTTCAGCTGGGCGATGGTGGCTAACAGTTAGCCACCTCGTCATACCCAAACTACTTTCAGTTAATCGTAATTTTACGTTTTATAAAGTTTGGTTTAAAGCTTTAATCTTACCTCTTTCTCATCATTACAATCCCTGATCAGTGGTAAATCTTAAAAAACCGAAACCTGTCCAAAAAGAAGCTGCTGGTTGTCTCCTCTCGGTAGTGCTCTCGGTTCAGTCCGTTTGTACAGTTCAAAATACGCATGCAACAGCATTCTGCTCTCTGATTGGCTCGCTCAAAGAGTGCGCACGTTACTGACGCCGCAGCACGCCGGTAGTATGTTACATTGAATAGGATATCCAACCGCCCCACACAAACGCTTAAATCTATGATGATGACGGAAAACAAGCACACCGGTCATATGCAGGGTGCGTTGTGATGCTGCGTTCCAGCACTTTCAACTGACCGTTGTTCATAGAAAACCAATGATCTCACAGTTAGCAAGACGACAAAATGACATTATAAGACCAGAAACACACATCTTAAAAACCCACATTTATTCGCTTTATACATTTTTACAGTTCTTTTGTAGTCAGAGAAAGTGAATATTTCTGCGTCTGTGCTGCTGGGAATGTAGAACAGGAGGGTACATTTCTTCATTAGTGGTTGTCCAGCAGAGCCTCTATCAGTCTGGAACTGTTTGTAATGGCAGTTGTTACCACGATGAATTTGTATCCTGGAACAAAAAAATACACGTTAGAAAATACATTTAAAACCGTTTCATGCATTTTAACTAATTGTGATGAATAAATGCCTAATATACCTGCTTTTTACTTAACCTGATGAGGAGGATTTTGACATTAAACAATGATAAAGTTTAAAATCATAAAGGCTTACATTAATGTTAACGCATAAAAACGAAATTATACTTTCTGACAAAATCAACATTTTATAGGAATGCTTTCATTAACAAGTAAAATGTTATAATGTGCTATATTTTAGTTTAGCTTTCTGACTGAGTTTAAAACCAAGTGCTCCGCTTTTCCTGTTGCACTAAGTGTATAAATGAAAGCACATCAACAATACAGATCATGACATTAAATTGAAAACCATATAAAAGCCCTTCACACAACTTCACACTTTTTCATAAGCCTTTTTTAATTTAACCACCATGTAATTGTCACACACATTGTTAGCTCCATCCAGGTTGTTTCCAGGTGTATTTTAGGATATCTGATACTGTCTTCTTGGTAATGATGGATACCCACAGTAACCTTTAAAACCCTGGTTCCCTGGTTTAAAAACACTGGGCCAAAATGGTAATTTTGCAGAACTCACCCAAACTGTCTGCACTAAAACCTCTTTAAATTATTTTTCTGCTGCACCTTATCAGGAGCTGCCCTCTGCAGAGACAAGCCGTAGATATGTTTTTTTATAGTTAAATCTGTAGGCAGTTTTTGAGCCAATAGGCAAAGAGCTCAAAGGGATAAAGAGAAAACCACTGTTTTCTGTGATTTAAATAATTGTGCATTTACATTATTTGTCCTCAATTAATTGATTCAAACAAGGTGAATTAATTTTTCTTTGTTATTTTGGATAATAAAGCTCGCTCCAAAAGATCATAGAAATACTAAGAGTTCCTAAAACTTCAATAATCAACAAAAGTTTAATGTGTTTAAGCCTCATATTAAAACACATAAATTGAAGCATTTTATGTTTTATTAATTCTCTACCACACAACAAACAAACTCGGTGTGCAAAGACCTCGACATGGCAGACTGTAAAGGGTAAATGGACTGTACTTGTAGAGCGCTTTTCTAGTCACAGACCACTCAAAGTGCTTTACATGACATATCACATTCACCCATTCATACCCATTCACACAGCACCTATATTGAAACATACTTGGTGCTAATTATCTAACCAGTCACACACATTCATACCCCCCGATAGGCACATCAGGAGGTAAGGTAGAGTTCAGTGTCTTGCCCAAGGACACTTCGACATATACCGGAGTGGAATCGAACCGCCGACCTCCTGTTTTAGTAGGCCACGGCACTATCCACTGAGCCACAGCCGCCCATGTAAACACTGTAAACATGAAAAACCTACAATAATTCACAGCATGTTTACCTCTCTCTCTGCCAAGGAAACGAAGGGCTGAAATCTCAGAGAAGGTACACCCACCGAGGAACATGACCAAAATGATGCGCTGAGAGTCGTTCTTTGTTCCGCCGCTTCCTGATGTGAGACAGACAATTCCCAACATTTAAATGTGGGTTTCGACCCTTGCTTTTTAAAATTTATCAGTCCTCCTGGTCATCACCTGTTACGGCAAATTCGTGGCCGTTCAGCAGCCTGCTGACTTCTTCGAGCCCCGTCCAGCCGTCGCGCTCCAACACCTACAAAAGCAAATAGCAATAAAATGACTGGTTTGATCCTGATAAGTCAAATCCAACAGATGGTTCCAGATGAAAACTCACCTGCTCAATAAGTTTGCAACTCAGAGGGACGTAAGCGCCGCTGAAGATGTAAGCCATGTCCCGAGGGACACGCAAGTCATACTCTTCAGCTGACTTTGGCACCTTTACACAAAACATCACAGTAAAATCAATATAAAACAACTTTTTAAGCATGTAAAGGAAAAAAATAGCTCTTTACATTTTTACTGACATAATTCTAGTAATGATATGGAGTTAGGTAGTTGAGATTATAACCAGTTACCAGATTAAGCTTTCGGCTCAAGGCTCGGAAATTGCTTTTCTTTGCCAGAGAAGAAAAAGCATCGGTCAGCTTTCCTAGAGGTAAAAAAAAGGACAAGTATGACCAAATGCCTCTATAAACATGTGCAGACATAAATGCTTCCAGCCACAGATTCTGGACTGAAGTCGGCTTTACCTGCAGTTCTGTCATTGACCAGTTTGCCCACTCTGCTCTCCATAACAGTCAGTGTCTCCCCAGGCTGCTGCTCCACCAGCAGCCCCAGCTGCCTCAGGTTGGAAAAAGTGAGTAGGTGGTCCACGCCGTAGCTCTGATGGGAAAACATCAAAGTTTACATGAGCAGGGATCATAAAGAATCTAACTTTTATGTGTTAACCTGCCTCTAAGTACCTCTCATTGTTAAGGAAGAAATTATATCAAGAAAAATGTGTACCATCAAGCAGAGTAAATCAGTCTTTCTATGCTTCAGGTGTGATTCTAAAATCTGTATTTTCCTTTAAAACCTGACTCTGCCCGCATTTCCATCAGTCCGTAGCATTTAGGTGTTCCTTTCTAGCTCTGGTTTCTTTGCTTGATTTGGGGAACAAATTTTGCTGCTCACTGTAATGGCAGTTATATACACACAATTCATTGCATGTAAACCCAAATTGCTGAAGACAGTCGTCCTACCCCCCCCCACCCCGCCCACCTTCATAGATGAAATGCATGTATACTGCATCATTTCATCTATGAAGTTAAGTTACAGAAATGCATGCACTTATTCAGGATATTCTAATTTTCCAAGTACTTGTAACTTAACTTCAGAGATTAAATCTACAAATATTGACAAACAGTATGCAAATCAATAAATGTCCGCTTCTATTTGTTTATATTTTGCTGATAAGGATTTGCAGCTTCAGAAAACCTCAAATTAAAAAACTCAGAAAATTTGAATATTTCTTGATATCAATAAAAAATTATTTTAAAATTAAAAAATGCCAGGCATCTGAAAGTAAACTCTTGGATCTGTACTTAGTACAAAATGTATTGGTTTCACCTTTTATGTTGAACTTCCTGAATAAAACAACTTTTCCAGTATATTCTCATTTTTTGGTAGCACCTGTATACAGTAGACATCATAAATACATCAACATTTCTGAGCTCACCTGTAGATACTGTGCCTTTAATGATCTATAATCTTTTGGAAGAAGCCCTGAAAGGAAAATCCACATTTATAATGAAAACAGAACTAAAAGACTTTGGTTTTAATTTTTTTAAATAATTAAAAAATAACTCACCGTTTTCTGTGATGGACAGAAGACATAGCAGCCTCAGACTCTCTATCATGGAAACCTGCAAAAAAAAAGAAACCGTTTTTTATTTTAGGAAGAAATGATTTTCTAACCACTTGGATCTATTTTATTGAAACAAAACCCACTTGTCTGTTGATGTGCTCCTCTATGAATGAAATGCATTCACGGATTTCAAATCCTTCAAGTAAAGCTGAGAGGGGGAAATAAAAAATCTTTATTGGTAATAATCTCCACAAAAATGGGACCAAAACAATAAAAAACAAATAAATCACATCTTATGGCATGAAAATAACAGCTTTAGTTTCACTAACTAAGATAGATTACATGTTATTGTTTTTCTTTTGCTTTAAATGTGTAAGAGAGCGTATGAGTGTCTGAAAACTGGGGAAAAAACACAAAAAACAACGACCCAGACTTTTTGTTTTGGATCCTTTAGTCTTAAAATGTGACTGAATGAGTCGCTGATCTTTTTGTTCAGATCTGCTGGGGAAAATTGCTGCATTCACTTTACCTCTAATACTGACATTTGGAACTTTTTTTAGGCTTTATTAAAATCTAATGTAATGTAATCTAATCATTAGTTATAGAAGCCACCTAAATGAGCTAATAATTCTCTATCAGCACTTTTTGTTTTACCCCTTAACTTCAATTACAAAAACATTTTTTAAGAAACAAAATAAATACAGAGGAACATAATAACAAAAAGAAAGAGATTACAAACATTTTGACTAGAGATGGACATTAATGGAAGGAAAATGAGGGGGAAAAAAGAAAATTATGCAGAATTTCTCTTTGACTCATCCTTGCTTAAAATATAGAGAATTTCCCAGCCCTGCAATAGAGAAAAGATTGGCGAAATTCCATGTCTATAGAAGATCCCAAACTATTAAAACCTGAGTCTTATGTGCAGATTATTCTTACAATGTTCTGTCTTCAACAGCTCCTGAAAGTCCTGCTTTGTTTTCTTCTTCATTATAGATTCACTGGCACCGATGTCTGCAAGAGAAGGTGCCATTAACCGCTGCAACCCTGCAAATATTACTTTAAAATGTGTGATAATGACTCCGGTGTAGGGCGGAGTGCTGTGACGCTCACGCAGGCTAAGCAGCCGATGCTCCTGTTTCAAGCCTTTTAGCTCTTCTGATACAAACGTCTTCATTTGCTTTATGTCCATTCCTCGACGTTTCTGTAACACAGACAGTTACATCAGACACCTTCATTACGGCCGAGGACAGGTTTTCAGATATATTTACTCACATCGTACGCAGTCTGGAGGTTCCTGGCTTTCTGGCTGAGGAATCCAAAGACGTTAGAGAAATGCTCGTTTCTGATTTCACCAAAGACCTGCGAGACACGACAGATCAGATGTTTCCTTTCACATGATGGAAGCGAAGACACGCGGCATGTCGGCCTTACCTTATCCTGGGAGTTCAGCATGACTTTCATACTTTTATCAGAGGAAGTGACATCAGGGCCAAACTCCACACACCCTGCATGACATGCAACACAATAAAATCAACAAAAGACGCAAAATGTTTAGTTACATTACGCATTAAAGATGTGGAAAAGTAAAAAGATGCAGGTCACATGATCCATCCACTACCATGAAGTTACAATGTCTGGTTTCTGAAAAGTGCAGCCGCTACAGATCGCTAACTCTCATCAAACGCTGTATATTGACCCCAGAAATCATCCATCATTCCTCTCATTAAGCTGATGTTTGGACCCCTAATTACACAGTATCTCTTTAATTTTATACAGGTACTACTCAGAAAATTTGAATATGCTGGAAGTTTTTTAATTTGAGGTTTTCTGAAGCTGCAAATCCTAATCAGCAAAATATAAACTAATAAAAGCTGAAATATATTGATTTGGATAATATTTGTCTATATATGTGTTTTTCATCTGTGAAGTAAAGTTACAGAAATTCATGCACTTATTCAGGATATTCTAATTTTCTGAATAGTACCTGTAACTTTACTTCAAAGATCAAATGTAGTAGTTTCACCTTTTATGCTGAATTGCCTGAATAAAACAACTTTTCCAGCATATTCTAATTGTCCCAGTAGTACCTGTATACTTTGAACAGTTATCTTTGTCTAAATAAGCACAACTTAATTCTGTTGTACTCCAGTAAAACAACATCAACCTTTCATCCTATTCTATATCTCATATGTCTGTCCAAAACTGTGAAAATAAAGTTTATAAAGAAAATAAAGATTGTCCTCTCGTGTCTCAGTGTGTCTTTGAGCGTCATCTTTGCAAAGATTTGATCTTACATTCCTTGAAACAAACTGCATTTTTGTCTTAAAGTAAACAACATGAATGCAGACGTGACTTTTCATGGGAACCCACCACATTTGATCCTGAATATATCATCCACGAGTCCTTCATAGACGACTTGCGAGCACAGAGGCGTGACGAAGTCCACGTCTGCAAACACAACCTTGGTGTTATGGTGGGAGGAAAGGAAGCGAAGCGCAGCAACAGTCTGGAGGACATTAGGGATTCTTACCTCGGTCGATGAGAAAAACATTCCCGATTTCACCCTGATGAGCTTTTTTTTCTCCCTCTTCCACCTGCTCCCTCCATGACTCATAAGTCATCTAGTGTCGGACAAACAGAGTCAGTGGCAGCTCCATTCCTCATCATCTTATGAAAAGTGAAAACGCATCATAACTATACGACACGGCCTCTGACTCTGCTGACCTTAGCACAGCGTCCGATCCCGTAGACCTTGGAGAACGGCCCGTACAGGGAGTAAAGGAGGTGCAGAGCGCTGCCGGCTGTCCTCACCCACCGCTGGTCTCCCGCCTGAGAAAACAGGTTTCATACGCAAGATTCGTTACCTGGAGATTAACTGAAGAGACAAACTATGAAGCTGTTGAAGGATGTACAATCATTTGGTTAAAATGTCTGATCAGTTGCAACAAGCCCAGATTCAGATGAAGCTGGTGAGATACAGCACATGGAAAGTCCTTTTGAAAAGGAAGAATACAATTTGAAAGTAGTTTGTTTTGTTTATTTGGACGTTTTTTGTTTTCAATCTCCTAAAATGAAAAAAAAAACACAACATAGTTTTACCAAGTGTGATCATTACAAAAGGAGTTGCAAAAGGGTGGAGTGATCTCTGCAGGAGATACAAGGGAAGACCCAAGATAAGCTGGAAGGAAAGCATCTGTCAGAACAGCTCTGCATCCCCCCGGACAAGCTGGCAAATGTGGCTGAGTGGGAAGTCACCCTTTGTCTAACTTAAAGTTGTGTTTTTACTGAAAGTTCCTCCCAATCTGTAATACGTCATAGTTAGTCTCTACAACTCCAGTCACAATGCCTCTTCACCCAAAGTTGACTCAAAATAAAAAAAGACTGAAATACATTTAATTATATAGAACAAAAGGCTAAGAAACCAAGAAAATTCACCATTTAAAGGTTCTGACTGATTTAATAAACAGCAACTTTATTGTAAAGAAGCAGCTTTCAGCTGTTATGCTGCAAACAAGTGGAACAAACTGCCCTTAGAGATTAAACTTTCACCAAATGTAGACACTTTTAAATCCAGGTTAAAAACGTTCCTTTTCTCATGTATCTATGAATGAAATCTGCACGGTATCTTTTAACTTCTCTTGCTTTTAATCTGCCTTGCCTTGCCTTGCCTTGCCTTGCCTTGCCTTGCCAATTATCCTTGCCAATTATCTCCAAGGTAGAACTACGGACTGGTGACTGGAAACAGAAGAAGTGATGATGGAGAACAGGTGTACTGCAATCAATCAGATGCAGCTGCAGGTAACGGGTGACTGAACTGAGGAGAGGACGGACCAGGAGTGACAGATTTCAGCAACATTCAATGAATACCTGAGAGCTGAGCGGACCATCTGCTGCTGTAGTGAAAGAAACAGAAAAACTAGAAACATTTTTCCATTATTGGTTAGTAAAGAAGTTCAGTCTGCAACAGGTCAGTGTATCCATTGACATATTTTCTGTTTTACAATGAATAATTGAGCATGGTGAGCCATTGCATCATAAATTAGATATTGTTTAATATTGACTTGAAGATAAGCTTACCTACTCAAGAAAATGACGTCAACATTTAAAACCTTTCAATGATAATAGTGCCATCAAAATGCCATGTGCACCATAATGCACCCATAGCATAGTTTAAGCTATATAAATTCATTGTATTTAATTTTCAATTTTGATTTAGAAAGCAGTACATTTCTGCATTTCCCCAATTTGGAAAAAGGAGATGTACTCTAAGACAGTCATGTGGTACATTTTAGATTTATGCTTAATTTTCTATTCTGGGTCAAACTGATGTTCATACATCAAGCAGCAACATCAACGATTATTTGCTGTTTTTAATATTTTAAAAATATAAAGTATCCGGGCTCTGTGTCAGTTTCAAGTTGCTCTTTGACTACTAAATCCTCCTACTTGCTATGTAGAAAATAAATCATAACTGGTTGAGTGAATTAAACTAGAAAATTTTCTTAAAGATGGAGCACTGGCCTCAGAGCTGTCATTGTGACATTTAATATTCTAATGTATGGTTGTTTGATCCAGTGCAGCAGAGACAGGTTTTCCAGCAACAATGAAATTAGAGCATACTATATCAAAGATAAACTGTAAATTGCTTTTTTATGAAAATAAGTGAAATGATTTGAGGGATTTTTTTTATGATGTGGGAAGCTCCTTTCCTTCCTGCCTGAGATTGCACAAAGACAAGACATTCAACAAGCTCATATTATTTTTACCACTCATGCAGTGCCAAATTTAAATTGATTGACATGGAACATTTCAGAAAGTTATGACAGCAAAGGAGCAGTGGGATGTGGTAAGTTTCCAAGAAGGGGAGAAAAAAATACATTTAATGCTCAAAAGCAAATTATGACAAATCAATTACATGTTGATCTCTTGGAAGAGAAAATCTGTTTGAAAATCTGTTTGTCTGCAGAGAAAAGTTAATCTCAGTCAAGGACACATGAAGTTCTATGGTTTCTTTTATGTGAAGTTTGATTTGCAAATGTCACTCAATCAAAACAAAAGAAGTAAGGGGAGTCACTGTTTTTTCTAGTAACAGGTAAAATAGAACAAGCAATGGTGAACATGTAAAGAGAAAATCAAAGTAACTGAATGCTGATGCCTCGATGCTGCTTCCTTTAGTGTATTACTCATAAGTCACATCTCCTCTGCCAGAAGGACAGTTTATACTGTGCGAGTTAAACTGAATTGGGAAAACATGCATAGCACATGAATAATGACAATGTTTTTCTCTTTTTGAATGAGAATATAGAGTGAAAAAAGGAAAAAAAAACATGAATACAATTACCAAAACCCATTGAGCGTCAACTGCTCTTCAAAACAATGTGATGAATGAGAGAGCGTAAACTACTATTAGCTCATGTGTATCTAAGCAATAAACCTCTCAACATTTCATCAATGTGTTATTCTTTGAACAAATATGACAACATTAATCATAACAAAGCTGAGAGATGTCGCATGTGGTCATGCTGAGCCTTCATCTACTGTGACACGATGAATCACTCCCCTGTAAACTGTTTTATGCATTTACTGAGTATTAAAAAAACACACATTATTGATAATGTATTCTTTATGGAAAATCTATTTTTAAAAATAATTCCTTGTTTTATTAATACCAAAAAAGTTTACATCAGATTAGGATGACATTTACAATTTTTATGTCAAATTTCCACTATTTCTTTATGATTTTTTGGTACAGGGGAGCACAGAAATAACCGTTTAAGATCATACATAATTGATATTAACATTAAATTATTCAATTTTTTAATTTGAATTAATGATAGATATCATTTCTGTTAGTGGTTGCTCCCTCATTTCCCTGATAATACTGATGGTGATGATAATAATAATAATAATAATAATAACAATAATATGTTTTTAACAAAAAAATGAAAATTAGCATGTGCATTTGTAGGCACCCCTTTGCTATGCAGCTCCTACAAATATTTGGTGCAAGCAATCATCTTCAGAAGTCACATAATTGGTGATATGAACTCTACCTGTACCGCATAATCCAATTGGATTAACTAGATGGATGGAACTCTTCGTGTGTGCAGTCTAAGTATCACATGATCTATCAGTAAATACACACCTTTTCTGAAATGCCACAGAAGCTGCAACATCTATGCAGGAGGTCCTGCTATCAAAACACAGTCATAAAGACCAAGAAACTCCACAAATACTGTAAGTCAGATACAAAGATTTTGAGAAGTACAAGTCTGGGTTGGGCAATAAATGTATCCAAATCTTTGATGATCCCCAGGAACCCCATCAATCCATCATAATCAAATGGAAAGAACATGGTACCACAGCAAACCTGCCAAAGAGAATGGACTGGGCAAGAAGGGCATTAATCAGAGAGGGAGCACAAAAACCGAAAGTAACCCTGGAGCTGGAGAGTTCCAGTGCAGAGGCTACAGTATCTTCCATACATTCCATATAGCTGGGCTGTATGGAAGCCTGTAGCGAGAGGAAAGCCATTTATTTCAGCTAAAAATAAGAAGGCTTGTTTTGAGTTTGCAAAAAGGTTTGTAGGAGACTTTTAAAATGTATGGAGGAAATTATTATGGTCAAATGAGACTAAAATTGCATTGGAATGGCCTCAAAGCCCAGACCTCATTCCAACTGAGAATCTGTGGTCAGCAGACTTAAAGCTTGCCCTTCAAAAGTGCAAACCATCAAACTTGAAGGACCAGAAGCAGAATTTCCCTTGAGGAATGGGCAAAAATCCCTGCAGCAAGATGTGACAAGCTCATAGAGACTCATCAAAAACAACTTGCAGTTGTGTGTGCCCAAAGGTGGTTCTACAAAGTACTGACTTTAGGGGGACGAATAGTTAAGCACACATTATTGTTTTCTGTTATGTTGTCCTATTATTTTTTGGTTTTGTTTTGCTGAAGTCTGTTGTGATCCGTAATTTTCAGAATCTAGGCTCTAACGCCATCCTCCAGGCTGGGCAACACAGTGAATACAAATGAGGGAATACTGCAGGGGGATAAATCACAAAATAAGAACACTTATTTATAATATCTGCACATTAATGGCCATTATCAATTATTCTCACTTCCATAATTATGCATGTATTACCAAATTACATCTGCAAGTGGGCCAGGAGGTACAGTATCATCCACACAGATTTTTGATTAACGGCAACACTCATAAAGTAGGGGACCTCATGCAGTTGTAAATGAATAAGTGCACATAAAATCCCCATTAGTGTCATTATGTAAAAGGTTCAGTTCTAACTCAAAACATTATGTATCCCTATTTTATTCTCCTCTCATTTCTATTATTGTGATGTAAGGTGCCAAATGTTAAATTCACAAACACACCTATACAGCACACCTTTATTATAGGTTGCAGTGTTTTTCTTGCACTTCCTCACACCATGACAGCTGATGTGCCAACAAAGCTATAGCCATGCTATTGAGACTAAGTACAGATTAATTGGTTTGGCACCACAAATATTACAACCAGAATTACAACTTCCCTCTTTAACAGTGCAGCATAACACCACCTTTGAGTTGCACTGTATGCAGCAAAAGCCACCAGTTGGTTGGTACTGTACAGTACTAAACATTGACTGTATGGTACTGAAGCACACTTTGTTTAAATTAAAAAGGATTGTTCCTCCCTAAGCTCCCTAAGCGTAATCTATACGAGAGGACAAACTCCATGTGTGTGTGTTTGGTCCCTGTAATTTTCAATGAAGAATTGTATTGTGTTTAGTAAGAGTGATGACTACATGGGTCAACTAACTGAACCATTCAATTATCAGGAGTACCTGGAAGATTTTACAAGGCAGATAAAGAGGACATTGTGCCCATTTTTCAAAAACATTGGCAGCAGCAAAATGTGAACACTGACAGACTAACCTCATAAACCTCTTTAAACTAGACTTTTAATTACATTAATAAGCAGTTGAAATGACAAGACTTGTTAAGGTTGGCCATCTTTTAATATTATCAAGCAAAAAAGCTTATTTGTGTGATCATATTTTTATTCTAAGACATCTAAATAATACATGCCACATTGATTTAACCTTAGGCTACTCATACTGTATTTCTGGGAAAACAAGTGTTAAACAAGAGGAAGGTTTTCTTGTAGAGCATGCATCCCGTAGTCAAATTCACTCATTAGTATGAAAAATGCAGTATTCAGTAAGCTAATGCTCAGAGTTTGAAGGTTAGTTAGTTCATTAACTGGATGTTGCCTTTTATTGTTACTGAAACAAGATGGGACCCGGAGGGCCTCTCTGTTCACCATTTCCCATGTCAATAAATACCACCATAAACTGTCATAAAAAGCATAATGTGCATGGAAACGATAAACAAAATGTGTAATCAATCCTGTTGATACACATGGTCATTATACCAACACACAGGAAAATTTGATTTTAACATTCAACTGGAGAAAGCTTAGTTAGGCTGAAATGAACTTAGCAACATTTGAGGTTAATGTATAAGTTAATGTGTATATATAGTCAGTCCCTCCTTCACTCAAGGACAAGGAAGACCTAAAAATATCTTTTCAGATTTTAAAGGGGGGCTTTCATGTCATTATTAGGCACAAAGAACACTTTTTTAAAGCAATATCAATTAACTGTTAGTTGTGTGAAAATGCTGCATATAGAAAAAACAACTCAAAAGAAACTTGCACCGTGTCTCCATACGACACCTTTCATATGCCTCTGTGTCTTTCAGATTCTCCCACCCTATTCGACTCTCCACCTGCTTATTGGAAACGGAGAAGGGTCAGAAAAGACTGCTCTGCTGGAGCTGAGCTTGGTATGGGAGGGGGAGGAGCTTTGTAGAATGGGAGGGGCTATGCAGTAGCAGCCATTTTGGATCCCGACTTGGCTTCCAAAGGATATTCAGGGGCCTACTTGTTTTCTCCCGATTATGATTTCTTTTTCTTTTTTGTGGTATTCTGACCCCCCTCTCAGGCAGCAAAAAACAGAAATGGTCTTCCCTGTCAGTAGAAAAAAATAACAGATTGTGTTCTCGTATTTATTTCCTCCTTCTCCTCCCCAGGTACTAGCGACTGTGGTAGCGACAACACCGGAGGCAGGATGTGTCCCTAAAATTCGCATTGCTATCATTGCTAGCATTGCTAACAATTTTGTCCCCTTTTGGCTACTGCATTTCAAGATGGCGATGCAAAATGACAGCCTTGTAAAAGGCATGTCGCCACATATGTATTTATAAATAATGAATTCTAAGCAATGAGATTGTTTTTATTTTGATGCGATTGTGAGTAGATTTTCGTAAAATTCATATTCATGAAAACAATACTTGATTTTTATTAATAAAAAGCCAAATTAGTTACAGACTGTACCTTTTAAGATGCACAATGAACTTTTAGTTCCACAGATCATGTATATGCATTAACATTGTCCAATTCTCTTTTTAACACTAATTATGTTTAACTAATGAATGATTCAGCATTATGATCTGAAGAAGAATTTTTAATTAGGGTATCAGGGGCTTACTATCCATAATTATAGGCCAACAATAGGGTTTTATGCTGAGGCTTCGCTCAGCCTGCTCTTCACCTCACATTTTCTTGTCAGGCCTCACAAGTTTCTTTGTGCTTATTTAACAGTATGCTGATTGCACATCAGTGTTTTTTGCAAAGACTGTTCTTGCTCCTGCTGACATACTGCTCGGTGACATCCAGTCAAAGCTACTGACCCCTCACTGTGAAGTCACTGAAGCAGCTGTAAGCATTATTCTTCTCTCAAGGAGCAAGCTCCAGGCCTTAAAGCTGAATATACTCCTTGTAGCTCAAATAATGTAATAATAATGTAATGTCCTGGTTCCGAAAAAGACAACAAATCCTCCAGCTGAGATGATCAAAAGGGTCATTTGTTGATACCATCACATGCATCAACATCAACATTTCTTTTACTTCCCAAGTTTCCCAAGTAGCTCGCAAATATCACTGGTTGTATGTTTTCTTCAGTGTAGCAGCTTCTTTTGGGCTTGTTTTTAATCAGGCCGGCCACTTGCTTCTGTCACAAGATCTGGCAACACGGATCACAGTCCAGAAAGGACATAGCAGGCATATGCAACCTAGTACAAAGATATCTGGAGTGAAAGCTTGGGCAAAAACGTAGCCCATAGCATGCCACATTTTACTGTAAAATTAGTCAATATGGCTTTTAGAATAATACTAGGTGGAGTTGTGGACTGTAGGTCCTTGTGCTTTAGACTATTTATTGTCCATAGTGGTATTTTTACTTCACATTACTTTTATACTTTAAGTAGTTTTAAAACCAGCACTTTTACATTTTTACTTGCGTAAAAAGCTTGTGTTGATTCTTATCTACAAAAGTTTTTTTAAACTCTATCTTTACCTGAATAATGGCTAGGAATACGTTTGACACCCTGTTTTTAAATTGCAGAACATGTGGTGTTTTGTTAAGTGATACCATATAAGGAGCGAGAATAACACAAACAAAACATTTCACATACCAACTACTTGAAAGCATCCCAATAGTGGGAGTAGATGCTAAGTTGGGTCTTGCTGTCAATGTCCCTTTGTGAGTATAGCAGTATAAAATAAATTTCCGTTATTCAGTGGCCACTCTAGATTTGTGGATGTGATCTTGAACCTGTGGGTGTTGCTCGACGCCCCTTGGAACTGTGTAAGAAAGCCAGTAGAGGCAGACTTGTGACTAAAAGGTCACCGGTTCAGCTCCCTGGACGAGCTATCAGGATGAGGTAAGACAGTGAGTCATGCTCTCACCTACCTCTGCAACAGAAAATGAAGCTTTGCATAGCTGTATGAACTGCCAAACAACTGCACGTTAAAAACATTTTTATTTTATTTTAAGCAGACATAAAAGTTTAGTATAGCCATAAATGGCATATTGGGGAAGAAATTCCCCTTTATGTCAGTGGTTCTTAAACTAAGGCAGTGGTGCATTCAGACGCTGCAATAAATTCTATGAGATCATTATCGTTGGAGTTAAAATGTAATCTCAGGTTATTTTGTTTTATTGAGAAAACAATAAGCCTACTAACATTTGTCAATGTTAAAATTTGTTTTTTTTAATCCAGTCTTGTACTGTCTGACTTTAAAATGCTGTTAAAATACAAGAAAAATTAAAGCCGCAAGCGGCGATGGAGGCCCTCGCACCTCTGGCGCCGCTTGGCCTATTGCACCGCCCCGTCCACCAGCAGCTCCCTCCCCACACACCTCACGGCCATCAGGCTCTTTCCTGATGAATGCAG
>JAVQJG010030057.1:0-29935 GCA_036024015.1 Craterocephalus amniculus
ACACACACACACACACTTTCATTTGTCATGATGTTTACTGGGGCTAATACTAATGCGTTTGGTAAACTCTCCTTTTATCCACAACAAAATTAAGATGAACTATTATTCAAGACTATAGAGAAAAACATGAAGAGGAGGTGCTGAAAAAACTGACAACTGAACATGAAAGCGCCACATACTGATGAAAATGAAAGGATGCAATCAGAAGCTATGACTCATGCCCTTTGTTAATGGACTGTTGTTTCAATAAAAACAACCCAGTTTTCCTTATTGAATTCAAATTTTAAAATCTTTAAAAGCTAAAAGACAAAAACGCATCTTCCAGAAAGAATATCCAATAGAATTTGTTATTTTTATTGACTGAGGAGCCTCGTTGCCAGCAGCGCGTTAGAATTAGCGAAGTTCCAGATGATTAATTGCTTTGTAGAAAGAAAAAAAAACATCCAACACTGGAGCTGCTGTTCTTCAAGCCTGAGGCACGTGTACCACTGTTTATCGAGGTTCAACACAACCGCAGAGGTTTCACTGTGAAAAACTGACCTTGCTCTCACTGGTGCCATCACTGTTTGCTTTTCATCGATAAAACAGTCAGGAATGTGGCACCGAAGCTGAACCGAAACCTCCCAGGCAACTGTACTGGCTAACGTCGCACAAACACAGCTGAGCATTTACATACATCATCTTTGGATCTTATTTAGAAAAACAGTGAAGAAAGACAGAAAATAGTTTATGAAGATACACAGAAAATAGTTTATGCCCGCGAATAAAAGTAGGGAATCTCTCACAACTTTGCTTAAGAGAAAAATATTTAAATTTTGATTTGACTTGCAAGTTCAGGTTGCACGAAAGGTCATCCATCTGATATGAAACACGATGTCATGCATGATCAAATGTGCAACTTGGAACCGTGTGAACTTCAGACTGGTAGACAGAAACAACCTTTATTCAGTGCACAGTATAGCAGGACATTAATCAAACATGGAAGCAAACAGATCCATGTTAATTAGTCGTTATTGAAAGGAGTTCATATCATTTGCTCATTTAATGAGCTCAAACTTAATTTTACTGTATATATACAAAACTATCATTTTCAATGCCCTGAATGCTTGCATTGATTATGGCAGATATGCAACAATATGGACATGAAGCATACCTGCACAGCTTAAAATATGAGAAGCAATGAACTATGAGATCAGAATCAAGTCTCCTTGTAAGTACCAAAGCCATCAAGCAGAGCGGATAAATACAAACAACAAATGGGAAATTAAAACAATAAAGTGTGCACTGCTGTGTATTTAAACAGGCACTCATGGATAATAACAATCACACGCTGGAGGATTAAAAGACCCAGAAACAGCTCAGCAAAACAAAACATTTCTGACTGAGCATCAGAACTGATGGACGGATATGTTTTGTGTTTTAAATTTTATCTTAGAATTCCCAGTACCATCAATCCCTACGTTGCGAAGTCAGATCATTAACCAGGTACATGAATGCTTTCAGACTAAATGAAATAGATTCAGGTAATTACCCAATTTGTTCATGTGTTAAGCAAACATCTTTAATGTTTTATTTTACCATTAATATGCTGCAAGGTGAATTTTGGATATTTTTCGGTGAATTTCCCTGTTGACAAGCTCAGTGAAAGGTAAAAGTGAATCTTAACTCACTGCATTAATTTGCCTGAATAAGTAATGCTGCTTGGCATCCTCAAGGGCTGCTGCTGAGGAAACAAATCCCTCAAGCTGCACTGGTGTGAGTGGGCAACATTCATAAGTCAAACCCACAAGAGTGGCTGTGCAGTGATGCATGGCCGAGGGTGCACTCAAAAAAACTCCTTGTTTTTTTTTAAAGGTGAAAGTACTGAATTAGATTTCCAAAGACACTTTTCAAATGTTGAAGACGTAGAAAAAACACATTTAGCCAAGCACTATCTACTGTTTTGGGGGAATTTAACAAGTAGATAAATGATTAGATAGTGACTATAGTTTTTATCTGAAAAAAAGACCACAGAGATGCAGCATGACTGAGATCCCAGAAAAGATTTTCCTGTGGCACAGATTAAAATCAGAGTAACTTAATATTCATTGTACCTTCCAATGAATTACTTGTGAGGAGAAGGAACTTTTTGTGACTCTGTCCATCTTCAGGGAGATAAAACATGCACCTTTATAATAAAAAAACATTTCTGTAAAAGAGGACAGGTAAAATCAGTTTTTAACTGATAAAGGGGTTGAATCATTCTGAAAAGTAATGCACCACACATTTTACTCAAATTATAAACCTTGTAGTTATTTTGTTGCTTAGCCAGCAGGCTTTGTGTAATTTCCTGAGGACCCCGCCACTGATGACTGACACCTCTAACCCAGTTGCATGATGTGTGCGCACTTACTCGGTCTTGTTGCGGGTTTTATCCTCACTGAGCTGCGGCAGGTTGATGACGGCCTGCCCCAGCGGCTTATCTGGGCCCACCAGGGCCCGGTGCAGGACGTGGACGTGCAGCGTGCTGCGCTCCGCGCCTCCTCCTCCTCCTGCTCCCTGCAGCTGCGGCAGAAGGTCGAAGGTGGCCTCCTCCTTCCACACCGGAGCTACGCTTTTCTCCACCACCGATGTCTGGTACTTCTCTTTACCCAGCTGCATGAGCGCGTATGCATCGTTGGTGCCGCTTTTCCCTTTTATCCTGAGGCCTCTGGCTTGGAGCACCGTTACCTGGACGCTTGTGGGACACCATTGTTGATCCGCCAAAGACATGCTGACACCACCTTTTTGATGGATCAGCGCCTGTTAAAGAATTAAATCCCCAAAGGAGACGAGGCGCAGTATATCATCAGCTCAACTGGACTGGACAGGAGCGCGGAAAAGTTTGTGCAGCAGCTTCGCTGAACTTCAGGAACCAGCTGATTAGGCGTGGCCACGCCGAGTTTACTCCCCCCAGATTAGCAGGTGGTAAGATGACTTGTGAAACCAACTAAACGCGTTGTGACGTGCTCATTCACACCACACTACTCAATTACTGGTGGCACCAAACCACACTAATCTTTGTTGATACCTGTCTGCGTCCATTAGCACGATCCTTTATCAGATGAATTTAAAATGTTGATTTAGATTGTGCATGTACCCGTTTAGACTGAGCTTTAATTGAAAGAATAAGTTGAAAGTTTAAAACAGCTGATTCCGAGACTCTAAAACTGCCCCCATATGTTCACAAAGCAACCTCCTCCTACTTAAGTTACCACAAGGTCTAAAAACATGAGATCTATGCAGTATCAACTCTGCCACATGAGGAGAGGACAGGATACCTGACCCGTCACACCTGATGGGTTTCTTAGACTGGATTGAGTTTCACATGTAGTTCAGGGCAGGCTGAAGTGAAAATGTCCACCTAGATTTCAGCTGTTTCCGCATACGCTGAGATAACAACCCAAAGAGTCTGAGTAGGATTAGGTAGATATGGAGAATGGATTTGATGTTGTCATCCTAATCGGTGTGAAGAGTGACTAATAAGTAAAACAGCCATGTCAGAGCTTCCTTTCTACACAGTGGTTTGTGTATAAACAGTGACTCCTGCTGTTTAAACATGGAAACAGAAGTGACAGTTTCCAGTCAAATTACTTAATTTTAAAGCAAAGACAGAGAAAATGCTGTAAAGTCATTTTTATTGTAATACATTCAACCGTCTATCAGTGTGATTTGACTCTCTGGTTTACAACGTCCTGCAAAGAATCAGACTGGAGACAAATATAGAACTCTGAGCCAATTAGTAAATTGACGTACAAGTGTTGACTCTGGCAGTGTCTGTGATGTAATGCAGCTACAACTTCAACAAATAGTCATGCAAATGAAGACGCTGTGAGAATACATTGTCTGTCTTTAATCAGATACACAACAACCTCACATGACAGTGATAAGGAAGCAGAAAGGTCAGTTTGCTTTTCGCTTTGTGTTTGAATCAAGTAAAATAAATTGATATATTAGTATGTCTGTTGGTGTTTGAACTTTAAACTCGAGCCAGTCTTTCCATTTCACAACATACATCACCATAAATACATATAAATTCACCAGGAAAGCGTGTCAAAGACTGAAATGCTTCTGTTTGGGTTGGAACTTGGTAAAATTCTGCTTTTGCTCATTCATTTGAACCATTTGCAGCATGTTATTGTACCAGAAGAGAGAGTCACAGATGTACTGAAAATTCTGTGTCCTTATATTTTTTGCTGAATCTCGTTTGTCTGCATCCTCCCCTGATTTCCATAACGTTCGTCATCACTTTGGATCTCTCGGTCACCGACTATCACTTTGCTGTACTGTTTCTGCTGCTCTTCTTTAAATGCATCTTTCACTTTGGCACGTTTCAGTCCAGCATCCCTGTGAGGGCAAGGTAAGAAAAACTATTTCACTTCTGAATCTGCTTACATCTTGCACAAACCTAAAGGGGAGCTCTGGGCAATCAAACTCCTCTCTTTTAATAATCTAATATTGTGTTTTATAGAATTAGCTTAAGTGCTTTACATCAACATTATCATGTAAAATGTGAAAAATAAATCTTATATATTAATATTACAGTGATTTACCATACAAGATCTGCCAATCCCCCCTGAGCAGCTATGGCTGCTTTCACTCTGTTGGCAAAGTGTATTGCATCCTCGCTTTCCTACGGAAAAAAACAACATTTAAAAAGGAATTCAAATCAATTAATTAAAAAGTCACTGATCTGATAATTACAAGTTTCAATAAATGAGTCACCTACATGAGGCAAATTAGCATAATAGTGATACTTACTGTGATGATTAGTGTTATAATAGCTTGTTTTTTTTATTCCTGATTCCTGTTGTTCCTGCATTTTTAACAACATTTTTCTCTGAAATTTGAATTTAATTTTAAAATAGTAAAACTTAATTTTTCATTATTCTTTTACATGCTGCCACATAGTGTGAGTGCTATTATTAATTTTATCCATATGGTAATATTGTACATCAGAGAAACTGCTATGGTGTCTGTAAAAGACAATGAGTATAATGCTATAAGTAAAACAGCTAATATTTAAAGAAAATGTAGATATCAATCTTAATTTCTGGTAAAAAGTGATAGTTGGCTTATGTATTACTTTAGAGTTTAACCAGCACATCATGCTGAATCTGGACGTCTGCATATATAAAATAATGGGTTCCCAGTCCTCCTTATGCTGTTCTTCTGTGAGCTCTCTTTTTCCTTTTTTTTCCTCTGCAGGGTCCTTTGCCTGAATGTCACAAAGTACATTATTTTTGCAGCTGTTTTCATACCACCAATGATCCCATAACCGGCATCACCGAAATAAAATTTCCTTTTTTCTCCTTCACTAATGAGCCCCGGCTTCTGCATTTGATGAAACTGAGCCTTCTCCTTGCTGTTGCCATTATTTCCACGTCTGTTTAAGGTGTTTTTATGCAAACAACTCCAGCAAATGAGAATGGAGGCCATCAAGTGCGTAAAATTTCAACATGATGATATTTAAATTCCTTTATGATTGGTTGATATAGTGTACATACATTTTTTTTGCATTCAGTGTACCTTATAACCATGTTTCTGCTAGAAGAATAACTGGAAAACCCTGCTGCTCATTTTATTTGTGCAAACATTGGGTTGATAACTTGTATGTCAATGATTACATCTGTATCCACATTGCTGGTTAGTTGAGTTGCTTTAGTGTGCAAGAGAAAATGCTTCAGCTGTCAATAATATAAAGGGATGCAGTTTTGCATTACCATTCATATTCAGCCGTATATTAGCTCTGTTGTTCTGAATGTTAATAACTTTCATAACATCCTAGATATTTGTTGTTGAGAAAGGGTTTCACCTCTCTGTTCATCGGTGGCAGGTACCAAACGCTGCAGACGATGGCCCAGCTGCTCATCATCCTCAGGAGGTATCCCACCAAGCCGAACTTCCTGCTGTTCCAGAAAGCATCTCCAAAGCGAGGGTCATACTGTAAGAGCAAACAAGCTCCCAGTGGCTGTCGCTGTGATATCATCGGAAAGAGGAAATTACAGCTCCTACCTTTATGGCAACAGGATAGACGGTGCAGCCAATTTCAAAGCTCCCCTTCCTGAACATCATCACTGATGTGTTGTTAACACAAGTGCCTGTAGATTTAATAAAGTGAGAATCACACAACAAAACACAAATTCTAGGGAAAGCATTCACTTGTTTTAAATTTACTCAGAATTTAAAAGCTTCTGCCCCCCAAATTAATTCATTAGACCACTTGGAAAAAAATGGGTGATCTCATTTTTTTCGACATGGATGCATAGCACTGTGGTTGGTTTGACAACAGAGAACAGAGCCACTCACATGGCTTTACAGAAGACATCTAGCCAGATGGATAAATATTTATCATTTCATTGCTCTGCCTAGACATAACTCTATAGGGAGTTTTGCAGATTTGACCTGTAATAGCAACCACATGTCCAGCTTTAAAGATATTTCAGCTTCAGAAATTGCTGCTATGTTGGAAGACAACAAACCACTTGGAGGGCATGCTTGCTGTCAGACATACATTCATAGAGTGTCTTTAACTCCATTTATTTTATGGCTTGGTTGCTTGTTGACCCACAAAAAAGTTACAAATTTAAAAAACAGACTTTTGCGATACAAACCTTCAGGGAAGATGAGGATGGGCTGTTTGGATTTATCAGCGACATGTTCACTAAGCCTGAAGGAAGAGAAATAGATGCATGATAATATTTTTAGTACAATGTAATGCTACAACACGACAGAATAAGGTCAATGTATTATTATGACCAAGCAATATTTAAAGCTATGGATACCAAATTTTGTGAAAAGCTATATGTTGTGGTACAGCCTAGTTAATATTCATCTTATAAAAAAACCCTGATTCCTGCTACATCCATTTTACTTGTCAAATTGTAAAGATGCAATGTTACCTTTTGGCCACAAGGTGTCTGTCTTTTACTTCTGCTCTGTCAAACCATATATGAGGAGAGGATCTGACCATGGCTGTTTGGATCATTCCCAGAAGGCCTCCATGTAATTGTCCGACCTGAGAGGCAACTTATTCTTGATACAACTCAATAGAAGTGATCTTACTCTATAAAGCTGAGCTATTTCTCATAATCACTCATTCTAAACACATAAGAACAGAGATACGAGATTCCATACCAAAGAGTAGCAACAATCATTGGCCAAGATAATTACATCTATTGGCGTTGTGTGATTGGCTACACAGATGCCGTCATTCTTTGGTC
This sequence comes from Craterocephalus amniculus, assembly GCA_036024015.1. Taxonomy (NCBI): domain Eukaryota; kingdom Metazoa; phylum Chordata; class Actinopteri; order Atheriniformes; family Atherinidae; genus Craterocephalus; species Craterocephalus amniculus. The sequence continues at coordinate 7,242 of JAVQJG010030057.1, forward strand.
TGTTCTCTCTGTAGTTAAACAAAACACAAGCATAAAAAACTCCATAGACAAATATTTTTATATTTATCTATATAATTTACAGATAAATGCTTTTTATGTATGTGTATGTCATGTTAATGTCTGAGAAATATTTCCATAAAGCTGTGTATAAATTCATCATTACTAATTGTACAAACAATTCATAATATTGATATAATTATAATCAAAATCAATATACACAAAATATGAATTGAAACACAAAAAAACTTCATTTTGCTCTTTTGGTCTTGTAAGATTGTAGATAGAATTACTTTTCCCATAATGACTATCAAATATAAGGAAGTTAGAAATGATGGCAGGTTAAGTTTGTATTTCCCACTCCCTTGTTCTCAAATGCAGCAAAACTGCTGGACATTTAGTGAATGAGATACAGTATGTGCTCTAAAATATCTGAGGAGACTGACACAGTTGTTGAACTTCATACCTTACCTGTTATGATAGGTGATTATTGCTGTGATAGAATTCGCACAGAAGCTGTAACCTATCAGATGTACCTTCTCACTAAGGTAAGATCTTAACCTGAGGACAAACAGCATAATGATTAGTCAGCTTGTCTCACTAAAATGAAGTGTATATTGTCTGGCTTGTAGCATTTTGATCTACCCAACTTGTTACAGAGGTGTCAGATATAATATATAACTGAAATATTAGGAGAAACGGCAGAAACTCACTGCATATTGGGCAGAAACCCCACCATGGTGCTCAGAATAATGAACAGACAAATGCCTGTGAAGGCAAGAGTGACTCTACAGGAAACAAAACAAACAATTGATACAGTATAAAACAGAACCGGCCAAACAAAGAGTGCATAATATGAAAGCAAACTGCCTTTCCCACTAGATCTCCCCCGTGTGCTGCTAGTCTAACCTCAGAGGCAGCAGGACCCCATAGCGGATAAGAAGTCCCAGGCCCCACAGGACCGTGAGACTCAGACTTATATGCCGGAAGTTGTAGTTGCTCCGAGTTAGTAAGTTCCAGGTTTGTAAGTGCTGAGGTGAAAAGCACTTGGTCACCTCATCGTCAACGATGCTCTCTGTACCTTTCCGGCAGAAATAAAAGATGTCAGCCATGTCAAACTCAGGCTGCGTGCCTGGACTGCTTGAAGAACCCCGAAGGTCCTGGATCTCTTGATGTAAAGGCAGCAGCGGTTCTTTGGCTCTGATACCTTCTACAAAAGGAAAAGAAGGGCGGTATTGAAAAGAAAAAAATGAAAATGGTCCAATAAGTTTCTTAGACTGTCAGAAACTGAATCAGAGCCAGTTTACCAGTGGTATATGATCTGTAGAGTTGTTGATTCTTCTGCTTTGCTCGTAACTCCATTTGTAGGGTTGCCCACTAAATCAAAACAAAAACAGAATACTCTTACATCTTGTATGTAAAAATGTGAAGAGTAAGAAGTATTAAATTCATTCTGCTAATATTTACTCAATAGAGTAGGATTAACAGTGAACCAAACAACTACCAAATTCAGGCAAGATTTAAACAACAAAAATATGCAGCACACATGATCAAAGTGATCAAATTAGGTAACATGTTCTCTGGTGACTGCGGCTCAGTGGCATAGATGGCCGAGAAAGCACGTGTTTGGCAGCTGAGAAACTCTTTTGTGGTTCAATTGTAGCTTTAAACTCTCCCCACCTCGCTAGCTCAACCATAAGTAGGTCACAATACTGAGGGATCAAGCTCCCGCAACAACCTGAAGAGAATTGAACTGGTGCATGTTGAGAAAAATTGAAAAAACTATGATTAGGAACGCTGCAAGGCACTGAAGCTTGTACAACGGCAGTGATTTCTGATTTGTAGGCTCATTCATTTACTGAAGTAAAACCATGTATACATTTTAGATGGAAAAGTTACTATTAGGTGCAGGCAATACCTTTTCATAATCATTAGAAATGTAACTTTGCTCTGAACTTAGATTTAAGATGTAAGACTTACAGGCTCAAAGTATCACAGAGCTTTTGTTAAACCTTCCACAAAATGTTGGATTTTTGTTTTCTGCTGTTTTGCATTTTACATTTGATTCTTTAAATCAGTCAAATAAATGTGGTTGAGTAGAAAAAATAACACTTGTCAGGAAATCTCTAACTGGAAATCTGACCACTGCCTAATTACAGTTGTATTTGATTACATAACTGATTAAACTCTTTCATAAAAGACTTTCATAAGTACCTGCACACACAGATGTGGCAGTGAGTTTATGCAGAGCTGGAAAAAAAAAGAAAATTCCTGAAAACTAATGAAGAAAAAATACAGAAACATTTTCATCAGTATATTTTTCTGTCTCTCTTTAGGAAAATACTTTTTGCTGTGTTAAATAACAATTTTTTGCCTCTGGATGTTTTCTTCTACTTCTTCTTTTTTTTTCAAATATTCCGACCTCATCTGCTCTTTTCTGGAGCCCTGAGTCAAACTAATTCAAATGGCAGGGCAGATGGCCTTTGACAGCTGCCTTAAACCGACTTACAGCCCTTACAGCCACTTACACAAACTGCAAAGGGATTTTGCAGTTTTACAAAAATAACATTTCTGCTCACTTTTGCTTTTTATTTGAGTCACCAGTGTTGGAAGAGAGGTGTGAATATATAACCTCAGCTGATAAACACAGTGACTGAGCCTCTAAAGGGAAATGTTGTGCAAGGGGATGAACTTTGTCTCAGGGGGTATAAGATATTCAAAATATCACCACCATGACAGATGAAGTCCCACAGCTAAAAGCTTATTTTTTACCTGCGGTGTGTCCCAAAAGCTAACTCCCTGAGGCGAAAGATGTATCATCTTTAATATCTATCTAAATGTGTGAAGTGTGAAAGTTGGCATCATGATACAGAGGCAGTTTAGTGGCTAGATATTTTTCCAAAATATCAATAAAAACTGCAATCTTTTTAGTCTACAACAAAACTTTTAAAGACTTTGACCTCATCATAATGTCTCAAACTTTAACCTCACCTCAAATGTTTTGAGAAGTGTCCTCATGTAGAAGTTACGGACACTAAAAGAGACTCCGAGTGCAACTGGCACAATCATAATGACAAACAGAAGAGTCAACCATACAGTGACGAAGGTGCTGAGACAACTGCAGAGCAGATTGCCAACAGGGAATGTAAACCAAGTCATGCTATAAACAGCAAAGGCGACACAAAAGCAACAAAATGCGGGCCATGCTGAAACCCTGAGTTTTACGGAAAGTCTTCTGTTCCTTTAAAAGCCCCGGTGATATAGGTGTCAGGAGTAACTCCCATGCTTCTGAAAAACAGCAAAGAATACAAAGTTTATACACTGATGTGATAATCCCATATACGCTGTAGCAAATATTCACAATTGTCATCATCAACATTATGTAGAGATCATATAAAATGTTTCGAGAGAGACATTTTAGAATATCATGAAAAAGATGAGCTTATCTTTAAATTGCTAGCAGCTACACACCTCAAACAGGTTGGGACAGAATGTGAAAACTGTGACAAATGCAAAATTTTATGATAAATAAAATTACAGGTTATAAAATTTATGCCCTCCACTTTTTTGGAATTGGGTTTAAAGATGTAAAAAAACACAAAATACAAAATAAATGTAGAAAATACGTATAACAGCTTTGTTCATATTTTTCATATTAGATGAATAATAGAAAAACGTAGACATATTTTCCTTAGACTGCTCTGTAAGAGTACTCTCGATGGAAAACAAGGAAAATTAGCAAAAATCTAATCCAATTAAACTTTATCTAAAGCACTTAAAAAAACAACGGTAAAATAATAATTGTTTTTAATCAATTGAAAACAGGTAATAACCATTGCTACACGCTACAGGTGACGGGACATTAATGGTGGCGGTTTATAAATCAGATAATGTCGTCAGGGACAAACTCGCTGACACACAGGTGTCAGACATAGTATCGGTTAGCTTTAATGGTCAATATCACAACAAACTCCTACCGTCTTCCTGTTATAAAACTTGAGGATAGAAGATGACTAGCGGTCAGGTGTTTCTCCATTTCTTTCACTGTGGTGCTGCACGCCGCAGCAACAGACCAACGTGTATGGTGTCACCATGACAACGGGTGGCCAATCAGGACCGTCGTCACTGCGCAGTGGGCTGGAAATGAACCTTAAATCTGATTAAGGAGGTATTACCACGAAGTCACCCATTTAAGGCAGTTTTTTCTGACAGGAAAAGAAATATCTGGGAGCACATGAGGGTGCTTGGTCTCAGAGGGTTCATGTTTCTATTTTCAGATGATTAAATGAAAAGGTTGAGCTGTTTTGTTTCCATATCCTCAAATAATATCATCCCAGTTAATATTTATAATATATTAATATAATATATAGTTAATATATTCCTAGCCTACTCTATCATTTTTACTCTGCCTCAATGCAACAACTTCCATCTGTCCTGTTTCTCTTAAAAGTTCTGGCTCTGTTAAATATGCTAATAAGTTATTCTATGTTTAAAGACCTCTCTTGTTGCGCTACTTTACTTTGACAGAGGGCTTGTTACCAACACAGATTCATTTCTATAGGTCTAACTTAACTTAGTTAATCGTGGTTTTCGAATCTTTTAAGGACTTAATTAGAGTTGTTCCTAATTTCTTAATCATTTCTTTTAAAAGTGTAGCACTCATAAAAGGATGGTGTAGCATCCCATCACCTCATCACAGCGTGAGTGGCCCAGTCTTTTGTTTGCAGGTAAAAGTACAAAAGTAATGTACAGGAATGAAGAAAGGAAGAAAGACAGGAAAGAGCAAAGAAAACTCTCAAATTAAAAATTATGGGAAACACAAGGACAAGAAAAACACACCCAAGTCAGAATAGAAACTTTTATTTTGTATATCCTGCTACAAAGTGCAGTAATTTTGCGACATGCATAGTTTCACACGGTTAAGACACGCAAAATCACAAAGTAAGATTTCCCTTTTCAAGAATACCTCGACTGAAAAGCATGCATGTACCATGGCCGTTGAAGAACAGTCTTACAATAGTACAGCGGTCCCAACAACACTTACTAAACTGAATCAAAATCACATAATATTTTTGTAAACTTTCTTTGGCTTTTTTCATAAAGAAGCTCATACTGCTTCCTTACACATATCGATGATGACTGTAATAAACTTTGTTCCAGATCATACTGGGTTAAAGGAAACTGGATATGGATGGGATTAATTGAATTCACTTTGAGGTATTATAGATTAAAAAGTGTAGCCTCTGTCCCAAAAGTTAGAAAATAAATTAAAGAAAAATCTCAGGAGACAGTCCTACAAAATCCCATAAAACAAACTTATTTCTGAAATCAGTCTGATAAAACCAAAGCATTAACAGACTCCTTCTTTCGCTGATTGAACTCATAACACAGTGCAACCCAAACCATGTTTTATGTATCCTCAGAACTCATGCAGACTAATGATCAGACATAGTAAAGCATACAAATAATAATTAAAATGGTCTATCACAGTTGTAAAGATGAGCAGTAATGTTCTTGCAGACTGTTTGAAGCTGCAGGAGTCTTTTAGCTTTATTCACACTGGAAATGACAAATGTCTATCACAGTAAAATAGGCATAATGTTTTTAAAGTTAAGAACAAAATTGGTGCTACATTACACATTATTACCTAACAAATACTGGTTTTAATTAATCAAGGTTTAATGACAGTGACATTTCACATTAACAGCATAAGATGAAGAGAAACAACAATCTGCACAAAACACAAACACGCAGATATGAATGAGTACCATTAAATATTTCCATATTGCCTTTTTAATTTGTGCTTATTATAACCTCAGCATTAAAAAGGAATTTCATGTGTCAGTTTGGGTCTCTGCTGGCATATTGCTGTCTTAAAAATATATAATCTTCAGTGCTACAGTAAAGAAACAACAATAATATCTTTCATCTGCACTTGAGCAAAATTGTTTCGAAGACGATATGATCCTTTAACCGTAGGCTGACTACCACATAGAAAAATTTCATCTAAGGAAAATATGGTTTTAAAATGTACTCCACAAAAGTTAGAAATGCAGCCGTTGGTTTTGTTTACGCTCTAAGGAACAGCAGCAGTGTTTTATTAACAGTGTTCCCGCTGGCCGAAGTCATCGGCCGTTGTGCTTCATCGTGGCAGCTTCAGGGCAAGGTTGATATGTTTTTTTGCTGTCTTATTCATTAAAAGTTCAAGATTTATCATTAGTCTGTGCCAGACTTTTACCATTTTCCTCCAGCTCTAGAATCCAAGTTTTGTTTTAGTGCCTGAGATGTCTGTCACTGAACTGAACTCACCGAGACATCATCCGGACAAATTCTGTGAATTAAAGAAAAAGAGATTGTTCAGAAAGACATTTTTAGTTAGAATATGCATAAAACAACACAATACTCAAAATTGGACACAAATTATTTTGAATAGATGGACTGTAAAGCAAAGTGCAGTCTGCTTTCTTCATCTTGGTATTTGGAATAAGTAAGTGGGACACCTGTCAAACTTACAAAGCAGCAACCAAATCTCATAAATGAGGTGTTTGCTCAGCAGAGCTGAATATGAATCTGGACCACCATTAAAAAGGCTCAGAGCTAAGAAAATAAAAGATAAAACAAAATAAATATAAAAATCAAAATCATATACAGTAGATTTATGTCCATTTAGAACTCCGGTATAACTCATGAACACATCTAAATATGAACTTTAAATCCAAGATACATAATCTGAGGTTTTCACTGATTTATAATTAAATTTGTGTTAGTAGTTTACCAATAAAGAGCAGATGAATTGGTAGAGAAGATAAAAAGGTCCAAGGTTTGAATTCCTTGTTTTTCTTTTTGTTTTTGTTTTACAATAAAAGGTCAGTTGATGCTCATGGCTCTGGTGCTTGCAATCTGATTAAGCCCTTACCATTTCTAAATTTTATATTTACATTTAAGAGATGAAAAAACACACAACCACTGAGTTTGTGCCCTCAATTCAACCAAGCATCTTTTGCTCATTAGTTTGGTTTACAGCTTACAGCTGCTGTATCGGCCGACACTCATTCCTCTCATGGCATGGCATCGTTTCCAGAAGCAGCAGTCAGCTGTTTTCAGCAGAGAGCTTCTAATAACTGCTACACACTGCTTAGCAGCAGACAAAAGGCAGACAATGTCAGAGTGACTGGCTTGGGAAAGTGTTGAGCAATTAGCGGCAATACAGACACGTACTCCCTCAACAATGTACAATAACAAGCGAAACACTCAAAGTGGGTGGACTTAACCACAAGCCTGAACTTATCAATAAGTGGTGCAAGATATTTGTTATCTTTCTGAACAAAATATTTCAAAGACAGTAATGCAAGATAAATAAATTCAAGCTTCAGTCAACACAAGATCAAACTATGCGCAAATTACATACCATCAACACCCTGCAATACCTCAAAAAAATGTTCTACTGCATTTAAAGACCACAAGAAAATAAAACATGCAGTTGTATGCTTAATTACATGAAAGTAAAAAGCATTTATATCCCTTCCTGCATATGTGTATCATTTGTGGGTACTCTTTTAGGATCCTTCGGTATAGAGATAATCTCACGGACATCCTTCATCTCCTCATCTCAATACCAGCATAGTATGGAAATACAAAACTGACACAGACTTGAAATTTAAATACAAACGGTTTATGTTTTCAGAAATAAACAGCAGGGTGTTGAGGATCAACTTAAAATGTGTAGACATTTATATCAGAAGCATGTCTTGGTGTATTTGCTATATATGATGTCTGCTTTTGTACCTTCAAAGTCTACATGCCCATCTCCATTTAAGTCAATGTCTCGTAGAATCTCCTCCAGATCTCTGTGTCCAACCTGAAAAAGTCAAGTTGTGAAGACAAAGTGTGAACATTTGAGGCACAAATTCAGACCAGAGAGAGGAAAGACTAAAATCAGGCAGACAGGGATTGATGGAGTGCTACGAAGAGGAGGGCAAATTCTCCCAGCGGCTGCTTACCTGCTGGCCTAACAGTTTTTTCATGGCTTCTCTGAGTTCGGCAGTGCTGATCTGACCATCGCCATTAGTATCAAACTGACAATGAGAAATTTAAAGAGATCATTTATAAACAAGCATTATTAAATTGAACAGCAACATGTAATGGTCAAAACTCCATTTGATTTTGTTCGCACAAACAATTACTAGGAACATAAAATACACTGAAGTACTTCTCACCTCCTTGAAAGCATCCCTCAATTCCTTTACTCCTATCATGTCTGCTGTTTCAGCCAGAAGTTTGGGCCCCATGAGTTCAACAAAGTCCTCAAAGTCAACATGTCCCCCCACTAATGGACAGATTGAAAAGAGGGGTTAACCTAAGTTCATACCTGGAGATACAACATCACCAAATTGGTCTTGATTTGAGGGGTAAAAGCTAAAGCTGAGGCCAGAAAACAAATGCTGTGCTTGTCGATTGCTTTGGATAGATTTTTCTGTCAATTAGAAACTGGATGGTGTCATAGAGAAACAAACAAAGGCAAAAATAATTGATGACATGGACACACAACCAAACAAACACAGTTTTAGTTACAGTTCATGTTGATTTGCTGGCTCAGTTCTATTAGCTCCATCTCTGTTGGCATGTAGCCCATCGTCCTCATGCAGTTCCCCAGGTCTTTACAGCCGATAAACCCATCTTTGTCTTTGTCAAACTCCTTGAAGGCCTCGCGCAACTCTGACAGAAAATAAGATGATGAAAATTAGTGGAAATACCAGCTCAATTTGCATTCTTTATATATGTTAAAAACAGCAACATACCATCCATTTCTTCTGGCCTCAGCTCCCGGTCCTGTGAGGGATCACAGTGCAAGGTTAGGATCCAAATACTGCTGACATGTTTCCTCTCACAACATGATGTTGTGAAAAATAAGAAGGTGACTTCAGGTGTGCGCCAACCATTTTCAGGTTTGCTTCCAACTAAGGAGGAAGAGCTCATCAGCAAGATCACACGGTGAAGAAAAACATGCTGAGTCTTGGCAATCCGTCTCAAAATTTGGCATGTGGATCAAAGTGAAACGCAGAAATAGCAGTTAGGTTAGATTAATATGTTTATTATTATTACTAGCAGAAAAGGAAACCATGTTTCTATATTTATATAGAGTTGGAATTTTGGGGGATTTCTCTCAGCGAGTCCCTTGTATTTCTGAAAATGCAGAAATCTGTTAAAGGCTAAATATTCCCTTAAAGTGGTACTCCATTAAAATGATTCAATCCCAATCCCTCAATGTAGCAAGCAGGACTCTCCAGGAATTCATCATCTGCATTTCAGGAACATTGTTTTTATTTATACCAAGACTTTGATAAATGTGGTTCTGGAGGCAGGAGACAAAAGATACCCATGAGATGATTTTCTTCATAAATTGCTTCTTTAGTCCTCTAGCATCCACCATGTTCGTGAGTTATGAATCCAACCTCATGTTTAAGTAATCACCACACATACAAACAGAATTCCCACTTTTCTACAATTTTAACCTTTTAAGGATTCTACTTTTCTGAAAATTTCAAGATTTTCAAGATTTCTCAACATACCTTCCTCTCTGCACCACCACTCCTTTCTATCATTGTCTAGAGCTGGCATTTACAGTACAGGTGATCACTGGACACACTCATGTGTTTTGCCCATTGTGCATGAACTGCATTATGGGCTAATCTTACTCAGCATGCATGCACATGATATTTTCTGGACTTACGTACAGCCTGCCGGCTCTCAGCGAAGCCCTTGCGTAGAAAGATGCATGCAGGCCCCAGTACGTTGTGCATGTTGGCTCCGTTCTGGGCCAGGGCTACTAGTGGCTCAAGATAGGCCCCCCCAGATCCCCCCTCCTCACAGGACTGCACTGCTTTGTAGTTCTTCTTCTGGTCCTGGAGAGGCATCCAGGGGGAAGGGCCAGATATTGGAGTAGAGGCAAAGACAGGGGTAGAGACTGTGACTCAATTTGTTGATGAATGGTGTCAACAAGGAGCCAACATAGAGAGTCTGGAGGACGGTGGGGGTGCTCAGAGGGGACCATGGGTGACAGACACATGTCTGCCAGTTATTAAAAGGTGTGGATTCAGGTTAGTCATGATGGGAAAAGAAGCTCAGTCAGACAGAAAAGGGTATGATACATATTTCATGACAGAGCAACAGATGCCATCTACAGTATGAATCTATCCTGCAGGTCACCATCTTATTCAGTGAAGCTGCAGAAACGTTACACATGATCGGTAACTTCATGCCAAACCCATTTATCTTATCTTTCCGTGTCAAAATGATTTGTTTGCCGCCTTATGACTGCATATGTCTGAACCGTCCAAAACCTCCAAAATTTCCATTCTACTTCCTGTATAAATGACAGCCACAACCAAAATTGCATCCAAAATTGGCAATATCTTAATACTCAGTGTTTCCATAAGAAGTAAAAAGAGAAACAACCTGATGATGCAATGTAGATCTATTCAAATGTATGCATAACCAGTTCAACTGAGGCACCATTGATTTTCTGTGAATCAACTTTAAGTGTTGTAGTCAGAGTGTTTTTACATTTCTCCATAAGTGGCATCATTTGCTCTTTTTTACCTTTTATTTTGTGTACTTTAAAAAAGCAGCGGCATTGCCCACAAGATGAAGCAAAAGTTCAGTCGGCCATAAAATTATAATTACCAATTATCTAATCAACCGAGGGGCAAATGCTGTTGTCAAAGCAGTCGTTCCAATTACTGAGGGAGCTACAGGTTAATTAAAAACAGGCAAGCTCTGACTGCCTCTAAATACAATCAAATATGGCCCATCCATCACTCTGACTAACATCTGAGGTATAAGCAGCAGCAGCAGCTCACAAGCAGCAATTAGTGAATGGATTATGTTCTTTTTTTAATCAAACTGAGATGAACTGATTCATTCCTCATTGCTTCTAAAACATGGAATGTAGGTTTCATCTCCAGTGCAATGTCCAATTCAGCAAAGGATTATGGATATCTTCAAAAGCAAGTGGAATATCTGAACATATTACCAAGCACCCATTTAACTGCTGCTTCGATAATCTCTGACATGAGCTTTAGGAGTTTTAGACAGCAAACCGGACATTATTTGCAAAGAAAGAATCCAATATATACTTGACTATATGCAGAAATACACAGTGCTTTATGCTTTAGAAGTGACCTTCACACTCCATCTGTTACCACCACGCCACTCCTAATGCCAGTTTGAGCATCCCTACAATTCTCACTACAGGAACGGATGCCCACTGGGTAATCTGACCAAGTGATGCATGGAGCAGGGCTGGCCGTGGCTACATCACGCGCTATGAAGCCTTGCGCTAGCAGTTACATAACATATAAAAACCCTGAACACACACACATAGAGGCAAACACAGAATCTGCAAGCGTAAGGACGACTGAGGTCATGCAAGAACTTCTGAAGCACTCCAACCCATTTTGAACAGATGGCATCAACAGTTGCTTGTCATATTGTGCTTCCTCAAGGATGCACAGCTGCTTATGTGAAGGAAGGTTCATTGCTATGCTAAGAGTCTATTCAAGCTTCGGCTAACATGGCATGTTTACATGGAAGAAGATCTTTATGTAAACTATAGACTTTTTTATGCATGCTAAGACTCAGTGCTAATGGATTTAAGCTAACAGAATATGATAAACGTGCACCTGTTTGCAACATGTCCACTGAGTGATGTCATCCAGCAGGTGCATGCGCTACGCAATAGCATCTTGTGCTTTTATTCAAGCAGGATTCAACTGCAACCCATTAGTAACTTTAAAGTTAGGAGATATTATTCTTATTTACCGACTTTAATCAAGAGGCAGAACAAAAGCAGCGCTGCACAAGTTCTCTAAATAAAACTATGCAGTCAGGAAAAAATGTCTAGAATATACATGGAGGCTTGGTTTAAGTTTAAACCGCAGTGTTAGTAAATACGCTGTGAGCTTATCTTGGGTGTCCAGTCATAGACTAGGCTCTAGCAACACAATACAACAGTTCAACACAGCCTGGCAGTGAATTGTCAGACAGAATAGAGGGATCAGTCAGTAAAGATTCAGTCAAATTTAGTAGCCATTGGTCCAGTTGGGGACGCACCATTACACAAACATGCACCGAGAGCCAGGGCAGGCAGGGAGACCACAACAGGGGGAAAAACCTCAGAGCAGATCTTACCTTCTTGGTGAAAATTTTAAGCGACTTTACAGAGTTTCCCATTGCAAACAAAACCCAGCATCAATTTAAAAAATGCTTTATGTTTTTTCCCTAAATGTGCTGGTGTGCCTGCATGCAATTGCACGTGTGTGCATGTGTGTTTGCATGTGTTTCAAGGCATGCATCGGAATAGGAGTCATTAGAAAGGGAGAGAGGGTTCTGTGGGTCATTGATAAATATAAGAGGACATTTAGGGAAAGAAAGAGGGACCACAGGAATTTGAGGAGAGGGAAAAGATGGGAATGGATGAAGGATTGTGCAGGGCGGAGAGGCAAAGATGCTAAACAGTACGAGGGAAGGGATGCTGAGACAAAGAAGGAAATATGCAGAGAGGAATGAAGGGCAGGTTAGAGGAACATAAAGAATAGTGATGCGGAGGAAGCATGCATGTGATCAGCGCGAGATGCAAGTGCCAGAAGTAGAGAAGCAGGATTGCTTATTCATTCCATCCTCTCCTACAGTGTCTTCCCTTCCTTTCTCCCTCTCCTCTACCCTCTCTATCTCTCTTTGTGTGTCCGTCAGTCTGTCTCGTGGTCTTTTTCCCACAGCCCCCAACTCTAGCCAACTCCACAGTTTTAAACCATCTATGTGAGAGAAGAAGCTCGTTCGGACAAGCATATTACCTTCCCCTGAGCAAGACTCTGGAGACACTAATCCAAATATGCTTACACACACACACACACACACACACATAAACACTCACATACACTTGACTAAACACACTTGGATGTGGGGCTGTGGAGCTAAAAATATAACACGCTTTCTCTCTCCTCCACCCGCTCTACCCCCAGCATCCATCCCCCTCTACATAGAGGCATCACAAAGTCATGTTAAGCTGGAAGGGCTTGGATTCAGATCAAAGCCAAAATGTGCAAGAAATGACACAAGGATGCCGAGCCACAATGCTGGAGGATACGAACCAGCACGTGCGAAAGCAAATACACACAGACAGACAAAGAAATGCTCGCTCGCAGCCAGTCTGGTACACGTAGAGACACGCACATGCCAATTCGGTGTTAACAGCAACAATTTTATATAAAAATGAGTTTAAAAAAAAAATATATAGCAGTTCCTACTCAGCCAACAATTTACTACTTGATACTTGTTCTGCAATTGTAGGACTTTTCATTCTATTGCATAAATATCGCAGATAGTCTAGATATTCCCAAAAAACGAAAACGTTTTATCACTAGATGTGTACGGTTGCTAAAGCCAAAGTCCACCTTAAATGTTAAAATGTTCATTCGCATCCTTGTTTGTCAGGCATTGCATGCTATAAACCACCAGGAGTTCCTACAGCATTCCTGTGTTGATTTGTCACTTACAGGCAATAACAAAAACATGTGAAGTAATGAAAGAAAAAAAAGATTGTAAAAATGAAAAACAGTCATCTTTTCCTGACCATGTAGCAACTAAACCAGAAAATACCTGACCGTGAGAAGCTGGGGTGCGCAAACAACAACTGAAAGAAAACACTGACTTCATCAAAACGAACATGTGAACCTCCTGCATCTAATTTCAGTTTAAAACTGGAGATCTATTGAAACCACTGCTAATAGCACCTTGTCCACAAAGTGCATGCATATTTCATAGACCATTTTTATAGAAAACAGAAACTGCCACCAGTCTAAACAGTGAAACCAGAACAAAGATGCTTAAAAAAAATCAAGACCAGCTGGATGCAATTCCCTTGATTGCAAAAAAAAGTGTACTTGTGAAACAGTTTATGGACAAATGACTTCACATCTGATTTGATATGTGAGTACATATTTTCTTGATGAATTTTCGTCTTAATCACTTTCACATCTTGCTTAACAGAGCATAATTTGGATTTTGTGAACTCCTTATTGGTAAAAAGCAGGTATGCACCAGGTAGCTGCAATGTGACTGACAGACAACTTTCCTGTGGATATGTTTTGTTTTACTTTATTTTTATATTACTTTTATTTAACCAGGAAACCCCATTGAGAAATCTCTTTTACAAGTGTAACAAATCAAGTACTGTACATAAAGATTCACAAGAAACACAATTTAATGATAAAAGTTCTCTTCTCAATAGAAGCAGTGATATTCTTCCTTCTATGCATTGTGATAAAATCATTCATGGAGCAATTTTAGTATTAAACCTTTTGCAGATTACTCCATGACCATGGTGCATGGTAGGAAATATCCTTACAAGGCTGAAGAACTTTCAAGAGCAACCACTTGGAGGAGCACAGATGGTATCTTCCAGAGTTGACAGAACGAACAGTAAGATATTCTGGGCGCAGCCTGCAAAACTTTCTACCAGAACATATACTGGTGTTGCTGTCTATGAATGGTCAATGATGTCAAATCAATGACCTAAGTCACTTCTCATAAAAATCTGATTTGAGGCCTCTGCTTGGACTCACTTGCTTGGTAAGTACAGTCATTTTAAACCATTCAACAACTTTATGGCCAAAGTCCGGTTTCATGAGTTTGTCTAAAAGCCGGTCAGGATCTGCTGAACCGAATTCTTTTGAAAGATTTAAAAATGAAGCATAACAGCCTTCTTCTAATAACATATTTGGTCACAGCTATAATGACAGTAATAGTAGTGTGACTACCTCTATAACTAAGCCTGAAACTCATAAAAAATGTTGTGAATTTACCTTTAAGGATCTGGAGGGCTGGAAATGAGGCAACATTTAGTTTTATTTAGAGGTGTTCCATGCTTAAGAACATGTACAGTTTGTGTGGCTTTAAAGTATTGTGTTTGATTGGAGACTTAAATAAAATATATGTGCAAAAGATTCAGCAATTTGGGGGCATTTTTAATGGGAAAGGTCTGCAGCCAAAGATCAATGTGATCAATGAGCTCTCTTCGTCTTATTGTCACAGTGAGGGAGATGCTGAATGTCAGGCTTCAGGTCCAAATGGATGTTGCATCTCTCTTTTTTTAATGTTGTTTATATATAATAACATTTCCCATGAAAACCATGTGAGCTGGACAGACTGCTTCTATACCCCACATGATCCTCATCCCAGTTTGTATTGGCTCTGAAACTGTATTTAGAAAAATAGAATAAAAACAAAACTGCTTTCTCAATTGGGATGTCTAAACTTTCCAAGGATCGCTTCTTCTTTTGTCATTATTTTTTTGATGAAATTCGGGTTTATGGGAGACTTGTTAGTGTACGTAATTCAGTATGAGTATTGCTTCATAAAAGCCACATTTCCTGGGTCCAAATTTCATTTCATTTTACACAATTTAATGGGATGTGAAAAACCTTTTAGGTTAAACATCTGGGGTAGATTGTCAGCCCTTGAGAGGGTGTGTAATGACTTGGGAAGGGAGGTCATTTATAGTCACATACAATATAATTTGCTTTA
Organism: Craterocephalus amniculus; assembly: GCA_036024015.1. Classification (NCBI taxonomy): domain Eukaryota; kingdom Metazoa; phylum Chordata; class Actinopteri; order Atheriniformes; family Atherinidae; genus Craterocephalus; species Craterocephalus amniculus. The sequence continues at coordinate 22,821 of JAVQJG010030057.1, forward strand.
TTTTGCAAATTCCAGACCGGCCCAAGATTTATGGTTGAAGAACAGAACAGAAAATTAGATTTTATGAAGACTCAAGTTCCCAGAAATGATCAGCTCTGCCATCATGGCTGCAACTTCATTGTTTAAAGCAGACTTATCACAGAAGATTCGTGCAGAATGTAGCTCTGATGCTTTTCTCTTACAGGGACTATAGATTTTTCAAAAACCTTTGAATTTGTGCAAATGCTTTTTTCCTCCTCAAAAGTTTGAATTGTGGGCTTTGTTGTGGCATCGTGGTTAGTATTTGCCTCACATAAAGGAGGTTGATGGTTTGAACCTTGGCAGTGGTCTTTCTATGAGGAGTTTACATGTTATTCCTTCTCCAAAAACAAGTGCTTGTACACTGCTGATTCTCAACTGATGAGTGAGCTTGCATGTGAGTGGTTGTGTGTTTTGTGTCTTTCGTCCTTGCGGTAGACTGGCGGCTCATCCGGGTTGTACCCTGTGGCACCTAAGAAAGGTTATGTCCCTCCCACAACCCAGAAATAGATCAAGGTATGGAAAATGAATGAATGGAAGTTGAATTTTGTAAAATATGCAGTTATTCCCATCTTTTCTTTCACACTGAAAATGACTGAATGATGGAATGATGGAGACTGAACTAACAGATTGTTCTTAATTTATGTGGACAGGAAGTTGCAAAACCAGAACAGTAAGGGTTCTCATAAAATCTTACTATTACAATTACATTTTGGACTGAAACTGAAAATAAGTTCAGATAAGCCTTTCCCTTTTCAGCAGATTAATGTCAAAACAGATTTCTAGTGTCAAACTCCTCACATGAACCGTTCTGCACCGTGAAGGTCAAACATCCACCATCGTGTCTAAAACAACGAGCTACCACATGCAGCAAAACCTTCCCTTTATAAAACAAAAAGTATACCAGTGGCATCCACTCCTGAAGTAACGTCAGCATCAGTCACTGCAGTGCTAATGTACGTCCATGTTCTCCTCTCCTGTTCGACCTTGTCTGTTCTGTTATTCTAATAAACATATTCACGTTGAAGTTGTTTCAGATCTCGCTCCCATTCAGTATCTTCGCTGCTCAGCTGTGTAGCTCTGCGGATGATTCATCTAGCCTCTCACCGGAGGCTCATTGTGAACTTCAGAACAGATCAGACGTCAGACACAGGAGCCGTCAGCTTTCATAATGTCACACTATAGTGTGCATGGACATGATTTCCATCTCTCTCTCTCTCTCTCTCTCTCTGTTGCTGCATCCTTTTCCTTCTCACTTGCACATTTACTCACTCACTCACAAGCTCCTGATTATTGTTGTACACATCTGATAGAACACTATGATGACAAGCCAGAAATGGAGAGGTCTGATTTTTATAATCTATCAGTGCAACACAAGGATCTCACTGAAGGAAGAAATAGTAATACATTTGCAATTACTCAAGATCACTATGTTTTCTTTTAAGTTTAAATTGAATAAAATAATTTAGAATCATGTTTGTGGCTACACACCCTTCCTCTGTCCTCCCATGTCACACTCAGTTCTGATGTAAAGCCAAACACAGTGGATGCTGTGACCATGACACTTCTGAGCCTATTTTTTCATCATCCAAGGAGGCACTACAAAAAAGATACATTTGCGTCATCTTGGTGGGCTTGGGCTGAGACGTCACATTTTTATCCCTTGGCTGATTACTCCATCTGAATCAAATTAACCACAACTATCATATTTCAGGCAGGATAGTGCAGCATTGTGCTGCAGTTTGTGTTTCAGTTAGGGAAAAGATTGATGCTTCGTTTCATAGCATGTCAGCTGAATCTCCTTTACGTGTCCTTTGACTCCTTTTGCCGAACTTGCAGTTTCTCTGTCTGCGTTTTTCTCCCTTAAGTATTTAGCATCATCACACAAACATGCACCTAATGTTGCTGCACAAGGAAAACTTTCATGGGCTCTAATCCCTTCCTCAAAAAAGGAGGATTTAACCAAATAGAGAATTCTCTACCTCTGTCTACTATGATATAAAAATACCCATCTGTGTCTAAAAATATCCAAATATTCTCCGGACCACGTGCAGCATATGCTGAAAACATTGTTACTCTCATTTTCAGATCCGTTCCTTTTTTTCTGTAATGCATGCCGCTTTTTGTGCCGTTTCCTTCCCAGACGTCATCAAGGTCATCGTGACCCAGGCAACAGAAAAACTGGATGAGGAAGAGATCTTGTAAAAGCAAAAATAAAAAAAGAGAGAGTGGGGCAGAAAGGAAACATCAGTGGAGGATGTGCGACATGAAAAAGCAGATAAGGTAGAGAGGAGTTAATCTGCCACTTTAGACCTTTCCTCACATTGTCTTCAGAGATGTCAGACGGGAGAAGGGCGCTGACAGCTGAAGAGCGCAATAATCAGGTCTACATACAAAGGCACTCTTCTTATTTTAACTCTGTCCTCCTGGTTTCTCTCCTCCTTTTTCCTTCTGTCGCTTTCTTCCTCTGCCAGCTACTTTTCCTGGTTCACTAATGCCACACAAGATGAACTGTTGGACTCTGGCCCACCTCTCAAACGCACACGCTGAGTTCAAACCCATCGGTATAGCACTTGCACCCTCTGCTGGATAATACTCACATCCTTTCATCTAAATTGCATTTACAAAAAACACTCTCTTTGATGACAATTTATGCACGGAAGATAACAGACCTCTTTCAATACAGCAGTTCAAGGTTGCTCAAGATCACAAACAGGACTGTGTATGTTCAGTCTCCTAAAATACAAAACAACAATACTAGTGGGAGGGGGAAAAAATGCTCCTTTTTTGTCCTTCATCAGTGTTTGTTGTAGCCAAGATAGGGAGGAATATTTTATAAGAATGCATACTTAAAGAATACAGAATGTAACATAAATAAGTGAGATTTTATGATTTATTCTAACACAAAAACCTGTTCGACCGACAAGATGCAAAATGCATCCGAGCTGTCCTTTGTCTAAACCCCAACATGGGACTCTTTGGTCAATGTGATTCATCCCATGAGTCTGAAAATGTGGATTACTAACTGGTAGCTTGAAGCAACACGCCTGCTCATGCTGGAAAGCAGTCCTTTGATTCACCAGTAACCTAATCATCTCTGTCAGCCAGCATGTTTGCAGAAGTGTTGGAATATTCTTTTTGCCAAGGAAAGAAAAACCACTGCTGCGCTCCAGTCTCTCATAATCAGGTCTTGACGAGCTATTTTTAGCTTATTCTACTCGCGGCAAATGAGTATTGTTGCGATTGTACTGTGTGCAGATCTTGATGTTACATAAGAAAGTAACAAAAGTGTTTGACGTCTCACCCAGGATTTTGCATATGTTGCTGCCTCATTTCAAGGAGCACAAACGGCACATTTAAGTTTCATGTTGGTTCTGTTTAGGCTTTTTTTGGTTTCATGCTCACCCATGCATCATTCGCTCTGTGCTGCTTGTTCTTTCAAGAAAAAACATGCAAACTCACGTCCACTTATCAGTTCATCTCGAATATTGCATCTGTGTCTGCTACGAGTTCATTTCAGGCAAACAGTCTGCACCTTAAAAGCGTGATGATTCAGAAACAAAATATGTGGCTACATTACATCTAATGGAAGTAGGTAATCCTGCTTCATCAATGCCTACTAAGTCATAAAAGCATCTGCAGCTTAAACTATAATACTATTCTCACAGTTCCTGGAATCAAATCATCTCAGCTGTGCATGGATTGGTGCAGAAAGAAACTTTTCCATGTGATGATTTATAAATTAGTTAAGAACTCCAAGCTTTTTCATCAGCAGTTTTGAAGACTTTATATAGCACACCACTGCATTTTTTGCTTGGCTGGAACCCCCTAAGACTGATTGAAGCTTTGGCCTGGATTGAAAGGAGTTATTTCTGGAATACATTAGTGCACATGGAGGTAATTGCGTCCCCTTGAGCTTTTTATCATTAACAGAAAAAGAGGGATTTCAGTAAAAAATAAAAAAAATTTAAAAAGAATAAGATTGGGAAGGAGAGGAGTGGAGTGGAGTAAGAGGGATGAGGTAAGACAACCCACTGTGCAGCTGCATGATCTGTCTGAGAAACAGTGGGAACGTTGTACCTTGTAGATAAGCAATGTATTTTTAGGTCACCTCGCTAACTGGAGTGTATGAATGATATAACTGTTTCATTAATATGTGTGTACGTGTGTGTTTCTATGAGTGACAAGCTCTCATCTTTGAAACAGTTTCCACGCAGCGGGTAAGCCGATCCACCTGCTGATACTCAGGTGACAGTCACAATGAAAGCCACATCATTCATATCAGCATGCGTGAAAGTAATGGACACCAGATACATACAGGGGCTAGATCTGAACTGAAAACACACATTCATTTTTAATCTGTTCTGCCGGGGTGGTCGCCGGTCCAGTCAGGTGGGACTCCTGCTTCACCTGTATCTCACCTCTTCAGAAAAATTAGAGCACTTCTGCCAGAGAGGATCCAACATATTTAATTAAGATTTTCAGCTGTATTATTATGCTGATGCATTATACTTTTCATGGATTCCTTATAACAACTTTACTCATCTTAGCATCACATTTCATCTGCAGATCTGCCTTGAGGGGGGTGTTTGGATTTATCATCCAAAGAGTTACTTAATATCTTTATGTGAAATGGTTATAAATGGCTAGAACTATGTCATACAGGGAAAATTCACATGGGTGCTCTAAAATTTATGATTTCACATGAGGACAATTTGATCTTTGGGAATAATATAACTATTTTTCAAAAATAAAAAACAGATATATCGAAAATAAAAACCATGAAATTGATATTAAATAATGGAACTTTTTTCGTTAACACAATAATTGGGTGTCCTTTTTTTATAGTCCCAGAGGTAATTATTTATTCATTTTAAAGTTTCAAATGCTATGCTTTTGTGCTGAACTAATTACTTAAACATGATAGTGCTTTGGGCTATATGATGTAATAAAAATTGACATTTCAGTTAAATAAATATTTCAGTTAGTTATTTTTAAAAAAAATGTGAATAAAATATTTAATGATGAAGCTTTTGGGTACAGCTATAATGTACTCTGACTCCTGTGGCTAATCTGTAGGGTCATTTCCTGGGTGTGAGTGGCTCTAAATCAACTTTTAAACATGCTTTCAGTTTCTCTCATCACTTTTCATACCTGTCCAAAGACTGACTTTACTATGGGATGGAGGTTGGCGTCATGGGACGCCGTGCTCAGCCTTTTGGATGTGCGGATGGACGAGAGCGCAGCGCTGGTCGCAGGTGGGTCGGAGTTCAGACTGGATGAGGACCCGGTGACGACTCTCTCGCTGGGTTCGAAGAAGAAAGCTGCCTCGTCAGGGTGTTTAGGATGAGATGGGGTTGGTGAAGTCCTCTTCTCCTGATGGGATCCCCCCTGGAGATGCGCTGCGCGGAGCTGAACACCTCTAGAGGACTCCTGGTGATGATGGTGGTGTTCAGATCTAGAGGACTTGCCCTCTTTCTGATGCCGACTCGACCTGTGCCTGACATCCTCATGAGCGTAACCATCATCCAGGTTGCTCGGCTGCCGGTGAGACTGGCTTCTCTGCACCCGGTGATGATCGCTGTAATTCCGGGAGTCGACATGTCCCGGCTGGCACAGAGGTCTCCGTGCACTGTCATCGCAGTCCTCGGTCCAGGGCGCTTCCTCTCTGCCTCCAGCTGCGGAGGTAAGATGCGCGCGGTGACTCCGGTGACCGTGAGGACCGTGATCCGAGTGTGGAGACCTGCGGCTGAGCCCCGATGATCTCAGCAGAGAAGTGGTCGACTCACTTTTGGGGAGAGAAGAGCTCATGGTTCGTCTTCTCGCGCTTGATTGACAAAATGTTGCTGATGAAGGATGCGACTTGAGAACATGTGAAGATGGCAGTCTTTGATGCACGTGCGTGGTGTTTTGCCTAATGCAGATGTTCCCAAACTCTTTAATCCGCTTCCGCGCGCTCGGCCATCACAGCTAAGTCTGAAGTTGGACCAGCGTTCACCTGGTTGAGCAGTAAATGTAAAGTGGTGCCTGATGTGGCAGCCGGTGGTCAGCCTGACGCTTCATAGGGGGCTCCGCTAAGTTTGGTTGACAGCACTGTGTTACGCTGCAGTGCGCGCACGCAGTTAATTAACAAACACGTCACAGCGAGCTGATCATTTCTCACATAATGAGCCACTGAGTCAATTCGATCCTGTTTGTTTGCAGGAGGAAATGAAAGTGGGCCGGATTTAACAGCCTCAAGGTTATATTTAAATCCCAGGTGGGCAAATTTGCTAACACATCACCAGAGACAAAGCCTTTAAAAATTCAACAAGTGGTCAAAATGACATCGATTACATGTCTCTGAGTCCCACAGTTTCACTCTCTAAAACAGGATGGGTAGATATTTATGACACCAAGGGTTTGGAAGCGAGTTCTAATGCAGTCAAATCACTTCACAATGAAACAGAGGACTTTGTGTCATGCAATCAGCCTCATGGGAAATGGAATTTAGTTTAATATCTTTATAATGCAGGGGATTTTATGTAGGGAATATACATTTGCCATGTTACACCTTCATCAATTACAGTGCACCTGCCAAAGTGTCCTTACTTACTCCAACAAAAAGGCTACCTTGACACAGACTATGAAAAAAGATTACAAATACACAATTTAACATTCTTCAGTAGGTTTGGAGCTATGGTATAAAATCCTGCTTTTGTCATTAACACTGAGGCTCCATTGAGTTTGCTGTCTGCACAATCCAACTTCCTAAAAGTAGCATTCAATCTCAAAAATGGCATCTTTCCCATGTAGTTCTGCATTTTGCTGTTAATCCTATTACAGACAATGCCAGCATTGTATTCTTTTCCTTTTCTTTTAACGAGTGCTAATGAGTCAAATTATAGCTCATTCATCTTTTTGCTAGTTCTGTAAATCTAAAACACAATGAGAATATTTGGCTAAAAGCAAAGCTCAAACAGAAAAAAACAGCTCCAAAAAACCATCCATCCATCCATTTTCTGAACCGCTTAATCCAAGTGGGTCGCGGGTGTGCTGGAGCCTATCCCAGCTATCAACGGGCGAGAGGCGGGGTACACCCTGGACAGGTCGCCAGT